>WNWK01033917.1:0-20790 GCA_009830355.1 Cherax destructor | reverse complement strand
ACTCACAATGGGTCTTCCCTAGTCAGTATGGTTTCCCGGGGGGGGGGCCGTTTTTGGCCATTGACCCTTTGTTGCGTTTGGATACTATATTGGGGAATGTTTTTGCAAATAACCCATTCGGTTATCGCAAATTTTTTTCGCCCTTTTGAGAAGGTTTAAAGAACAACTTTTTGGAGATATAATATTTTGGGCCCGGGCCCCAAATTCCGGGGGGCCTCCGGGGCAACCTACCATTTTTTTTTAAAGGGCCCTTTTAACGACAGCCTTTTCCCGGGTCCGGGTTAGTAATGAATTTCCCCCGGAATTTTTTTGTCCAAGCGGGAATTTCCCCCAGGGATGTGTTTTTGAGCACAACACTTTTTCTGCTTGCTATAAATAACTGGCATCTGCCTCCCATCCAATATTTGGTCATCGTTTCCAGGTGGATGATTTTGTTATAGCTTGGGAGGTGCTGATTGTCACCTCTTTGGGTTTTTCCTCCAGCATGCCATAAACCCGGGTTTTCCGAGGGGGCCACCATCAGGGTTTAAATTTTCTAGTGGCAAAACTCAAAAATTTCCCGTTCACCGGGGGACTTCGGGGTCTCTGATCATCCTTTTAAATTTAACGGCTCACGTTAAACGTGATACAGCTTTTTCCGGCCCTCCTTTTTTGGGCCCGCAGATTGTCCTGGAAACCTCACATTACCTCCCCTGAAGGCGACTTGTCATAGGGCTAAAATTTTAAAACCCTCGAAATCTTTCGGGGGCTGAGGGGAAAACCCTCCCCTTCGCCTCTTTCGGCCCTTTTTTATCGAAACTGATTATGGTGACCAAGTAATCTCCTGCTAGTATTGTGTAGGCAGTGGGGTTCCCCTTACTGCAATCAGCAGAAATTTGTACCATAGCCACTTGTAAGTCTGAGAGAAGTGTCTGAGTGTCGGTGTAAACGTGCTTGCCCAGGTGCAGCTTCCAGAGGCCAGCCCAAACAAGTTTCTACAGTGGTCCTTCTTAACCGAGATGTGGAATAGCTTTTTAGCAAAAATTAGTTTTAAATTTGTGGGCCACAGTTAATGTACCAGTCATTTTCGAAGCTAGGTTAGCACCCCTAGGCCCAAAGACTTACTCAGGCTAGGTTAAGCTAACAATCAAAAGTTTTTTTTACAGTAATCTACAGGCAGGCCAAGTAGGCTAGTTAAGCTGTGAGTTTTTTTATTTACAGTGATTACAATGAGGTTAGGTAACTTGCATATTTAATTCTTAATGAACTGCAGGCAGCCACAGTTAGGGTAGGCCTCTGCAATAATTATAACAGTTATAAAGCAGGTCAGATTTAACCTATATTATTTACCTTGCAAGTAGTTTCGGGCTAGTTGCACACTAATTTCAACAGTGAAAAAAGGGGTTAGGTTTTCCTTCACCAGCAACTACAATAATTGTCTAGGCTTAGTTAAGCCAAAGCTAATTACACAACATTATTCATATACTGTTTATAAGTGAATTACTGAATTTTTTTTTGTGCTGACCAATTGAATTGAATTTACAAAGACCATATTTTTACTGTGTAAATTTTTGTTGTAGTATTTGACTCATTTAATTTGTGATTTGTAGCTCAAGCCCTGTAACTATTTACTATTGGGTACAGGAGTTGCTGGTTGCTTTCATAACAAAAATACATTTTAGTTGGGGTTGAGGACTAGCAGTGCATTTTAATAGTCAAGTCAACAGTTGAAAAGTAAAGCCATCAAGCTTGTTGAGGGGTTTTGGGGGAATCACTTATTCTCCCCTAATACCGTTTTTAAATTGGGCTAATTGACGAAAAATTTAGTGAAAACTCAACTAACCAAAACTATGACGGGGAGAATCGGGGAATCCCCCATCTCTAACCAGCTAAAGGGTCTATGACCCCCACAAGGGGTCATGGGAAAGGAAGGGAGACCCGTGTTTCGGGAAAACCCAGATCAGATTGCGAGGATCTGAAAGGTGTTTAGAGCTTTAGAGGGAAGGCTAAAGGCTTGGAGACGCATATCTTCGTTACGAGACGAACCCTTTGAAAAGGGGAAACCTGACGATGTTGTCGGACAGCTGGGGAGGATTGGATGATCAGAGGACCGAAGGTCTGACAGAGTGGGGACTCTGAAAAAATTTAAAAGAAAGAATTGAAGGCTAATCAGCAAGGTCAACAAAAATAGTAGGGGGCACAAGTCAACAGCCCCCTTAGAGTGTTACCCAGATTATACTTAAATTTCCCAACATTTGATGGAACTTTGACAAGAAAATTTGCTTTGGGGATCAGTTTAAATCACAGATAGATGACAGGATGATTTGTCAGATCCCCAAAACTAAGATTACGTTCACAGCTCAAGGGTAAAGCCCTGGACTTGGTCCGCATTACCAAACCACTGACTTTATCAACATGCCAAGGATCAACTAAAGAATACGTATGGAAACAAGAATAATGATAGCTTTTTTATCGTTTCCGTCTGGGGCCCCAGACCCCAGAGCAGAGAAGTTAAAACGAAGTGAGTCGACAAAACAGTCTCAGAGATTTTAAAATTGGGGGGTCGGAAAGGATGGTCAGTCGACAACAGAGGAAAAAAGCCCCCACAATTGATTACATTTGAATATGGGGTCCGGTTCCCAAAACAACAGTTGTTGAGGGGTTTATGATACGGTTCCCTGGAGATAGGTGAAAAAAGGTCACCACCACTTTCCCTAAAAACCGTTGTTTCAAAAAATCGAGAAAGAACAAAACACCCCCCTAGGGTGGCCCCTTGGGCCCAAGCAGGTCCTCAACCAAGGGGGAAAAACTCTGTGTTTCTGGGAAAACAACCACGATTCTTGGTTCAACACTGGCGACGGGAGAGCTAAAAGGGGTTTATGCTTAAGGGTTTGGAAAAAGGGGGCAGAAGAGCCGGGCACACTTTTAGAGTAAATTGGGAAAAGGGACCCATACTGCACTTGCCCAAAAATTTAAAGGGGAACCCCCGGCTAGTAGGGACGTTTCTCCAGTAGAGGAGATAGAAAGGGGAGCCGAGCCTGAAGTGGTAGCCAGCGTGATTAGTATGGGCAAAGTCTCTAATCTGAGTGAGAAGACAGAGCTGCTGCCCTACCTACAGTCATGGCAGGGGTTGTGAACGGGAAAGAACCGAAACAACCCGATTATTCTTCGACCAGGGGGACAAATGTCCATGATAACAGAGAAGGGGGCAGGTTAAAGTTGAAGGCCACCGCAAATTTAATGCGACATTGGGAGGTGCTATAAGTCAGGGCCCACCCAAATCTTATGATGTTGTGGATGTCACTTTAAACTGGGTGGACATCGCAGAAATTTACAGCTCTGGTAGTAAATACGTTACCTGCCATTAAACCCGAGGTCTTCGCACAACCAAGCGATTGAAAACCTTTGGGGGGCTGGAACCGGGCATTACCACTGAACAGAAAAGTAGGTATCCTGGTGGGGGGCCAACTATCTTGATGACTTCCCGTCCACACGACGACGTTAAGGAAGGAATTGGTTTATACAGATCCCCAGTAGGATATATCATCGGGGGAGAATTCCTCAGAGTTCCTGCCCCCAGAAGGGGGAAATTCCCCCCTGATGCTGGGGGAGTAGTGATTGAATTTTGTGTACACGCGAACCGCCGGGTAAGCCAAAAACCGGGAAGTGACGAACACTTAGCCACCTTGGGGAGGCCCTTTTTTGGGGTACCCAAAAAGGGGGGATAGATTGTCATTAAACCCAGGGAACCTCGTATCAGTGGGAAGAAGGGGTACCGGGGTTAGGGCCCCTGGGGGAAAGACAAAATGCTCAGACAAAGGCTGACATGGAAAGACATTAAAGTTAAAAGGGGAAGGGGGGTTTAAAATCACCGGAACCCATAAGTTTACACCCCCAGCAATCCACACGGGGAAACTGACAGTCGGAGTTAAACCAGAGTCTGCTGACGAGAGTGGCAGGACCCTCGGGCCAGGGCCCGCCGTAAGGGTTTTGGAAGGTGAACTGACGTAGACGATCGTCTACCTTCTCCGGGAGGATGTGGAAACTTTTTTTGTCACTAAAGGTTTCCCCAGGGGGGAGCCGTGGAGCCTTACCACCGGGACGGCCCGTAGTTTATAAACCCACACCCAACAAAAAATACGCACACCCACAGATGACTTTTTAATATTTAATTTATGTTTATCCCCTAGGGAACACCTGGAAGTTTTACCAGAGCTAACAAAAATTTTAAAACTTATATTAATAGGATCTGCCTTAAAATAGAGTTATAGGCCTGAATAGGACATTAATTTTGTTGCTAACGAAATGGGGTACCTTGAATCTGGTGAAAGACCCATTCCTTTTGGACTCACTAGTAAGCGTGCAGATGGGGCCCCCCACTGAAAAATCTTTCCCGGGGCCCCGGGGATCCCCCAATTGGCATTGCCCCCTCCCAACCCCGTACAAAGATAGGGGTTTCTTTTCCCTCAGTATCTGGCCCTTTTCTGGGGAAAATTATGAGTTATCTGTGGGTCTTAGGCGGACGGACGACTTGTGTTTGGGATGTAAACGTGTCTCCCAAGTTAAAGTCTGAAACTAGTGTTCTCTTGCTCCCCCATCCCTGCACTATCCACCATCTTTACTCCATACCCACTAATCATCCATCCCCCTTAAACCCCTCCCCCCGCATCCAAAAAACCTCAGCGCTGTATAACCCCTTGGTTTGTGCTTCTATTTGATTTTAATAATAAAAAACTTTTTTCAATCAAAAAGTCCAGCTTTAAATTAAAATGAGACAGCAGCGGGGGCAACCAAGGCCCAAAGGGCCTGTGGTGGGTGCGGCACCTCCCCCTAAAAAAAAAAAAACATTGGGGAAAAAAAAAGGGCTGGTTCCACCCAAAGTCCCTAACACACCCTAACTAAATGCAATGACTTCTGGACAACACATCAGCTAGCGTATTATTTTTGCCAGGGATGTTTAAAATTTTTTACATTGTAGGGTTGCATTCTCCAACGCATGAGTCTTGTATTATTGTTTTTCATATTTGGATATACACCAGGGGTTGTGGTCACTGTAGATGGTGATGTTTAGCACTTCTTTTGATTATAATAATAATCTGTAAATGGTGACCCCCTGAGAGGACTGGCCCAGTAAACATAAAAATTCTCCATTGCCATAGTAGAGCCAGGCCCCCTTAAGTGGGGGCCCTCTGGTGGGTTGGTTTTGGGGGAAAAATATGCCACAGGCTGCCCCATTGTCCCCAGATTGCAGAAGTACTGCCCCCCCCCCCAGACTCAAAAGCATCATCTGCAAAGAAAAGGGTTTTTGAAAAGTCTGGAGAAAAAGGAATGCGTGCAGTACAAATAATCTCTTTGCTTTGTAAAGCATCTTGACATTCTGGGGCCAAAATTTAAAAGGGAACTTTGTGACTAGAAAGTGGGGTTAGAGGTGCAAAAATTCTGAAAAAATTTTCAGAATCTTCTGTAAACCCTACCACCCCAAAAAAACGTTGAAGGGTTTCCTGTCGGGGACTCTGGATCCCTTTTTAAATGGCCGAATTTTTGCAAATTTTGGGGCCACTTTGCCACTACCTACTGCATGGCCCGAAAAATTAATAGTAGATTGGCCAAAGGATGATTTTGAAAAATTTAAAAAGTTAAAGGGTCTGGAAGGTCTCAAAGGGCCTTAAGCCAAACATATTTGGTAATGTCCGACACAACAACTATATCACTAGGTAAGTGGCCGTGCCTTCAAGTTCTTTAATAGCTTGATGGATAAGTTTTGGAATGATGCAGGAGAGTTTTCTTTCCCCAAGGGTCACTGTATACTGATAATGACCTCCTGGAATTCGAAGGCAGACATTTCCTTTGCTTTATCTGTTAAAAATACTTGATAGTAACCTTTAAGGAGGCCAATTTGGATACAAATGTAGCCTTACCCACAAATATTACATCATCCAGACTGGCAGAGGATGGCATCTGCAACTGTGACCTCATTCACCTTACGGTAATCTGTGCACATTCGAAACCCTCCATCAGCTTTGTTAACAAGGATGCCGGGGAAGCCCCTGGACTAGATGATCCTCCACTCCCCCCTCTAACGAAATTCTACCCCTTTAAGTACCTCTGTTTTTCAGGATTAGCTATGTAGGGGGGAGTTTAATAGGTTTAGAGTTTCCAACATCTACATCATGATATCCTAATGTACTTTTTCGGCCCTCCCAAAAAAAATCAGGATAAACTGTAGGAGCGCAGTTAAATTAGTTCGAGACTTCGTCAAACCCAACATTAAGGGTTGGGCCGAGGAGGACCTTTTGGAAGTTTACAAATCTCAGAGTGCAAAGAGTCAGGGTCATCAGAGGCAGAGGACAGAGTCATTACTGGGACTTTATCTGGTGTATTAAAGGCTTTAATTTGATTAATGTGGTAAGTTTTGCTTTTGAGGTCTTGTCAAGGGAGATACTACATAATTTACATCATATAATTTACTTACGATCTGCATGGGTCCCGTAAATCTAGCTTTCGAGGTGTGGCCAGGTATAGGCTCCTGTACCAACAGCTTATCTCCTGGATGGAAGGAGCGAAACTTTGAATTTCTGTCATACCTCTGTTTCATCGTATTCTGAGCTGCCTTCAAGTTAGCCTTAGCTAACCTGCAACCTTGACGAAGGGTTGTGGAGGCGTCTTCTCCCATCCATCCTTCTTTGAGCACACGTAGAGGACCTCGTACATTGTGCCCAAATATCAGCTCAAAAGGACTGTACCCTGTAGACTCTTGCACAGTTTCTCTCATTCCGAATAGCAACAGAGGAAGTGATTCATCCCAGTCTGTAGGAAAATGCAAGCAGAATGTTCTCATCATTGTTTTTAACTTCTGATGGAATCTTTCCAAGGCGCCTTGGGACTGAGGATGATAGGCAGTGGATAGGTTATGAACTATTCCTAGCCTAGTTAATGCTTCCCTAAATGCTTTGGCAGTGAAGTTAGTACCTTGATCACTTTGAATAGATTTAGGAATTCCAAAGCAAGAGATAAACTTAATTAAAGCTTTAAGGATTGTTTTAGTGTTAATACTGCGCATAGGAACTGCCTCTGGATATCTAGTTACTCTATCCATGATTGTGAATAAGTATTGATTTCCAGATTTAGCTTTAAGTAGTGGACCTACACAATATTATTAATTCTGAAAAAGGGTCTCCATTAACAGGAATGGGATGGAGAGGTGCAGGTTTAATGGGGTGTCCAGGTTTCCCTACCTGCTGACATTCTGGACAACACCGAATATGATTCTTTACATCTTGCCTTAACTTTGGCCAAAAGAATTCTTTTGTTATGCGGTATTGAGTTTTGGTAATTCCCAAATGGCCTCCTAAAGAAGAGTTATGGGCTATATATAGTATCTGAGACCTAAACTTTCTGGGAACCACTAATTTATCTGTTTGTTGTTTTCCTTCCACCTCCTTACCAGTTTCAGTGCAGACTAAGTAATTATTTTTAAGAGATATTTGACCGGGTGACCCGAAGTGGATTTACCCATAGCTGCCTCAAAAGCAGAGTTTAATGAGGAGTCTTTCCGTTGTTCCTCCCAAAAAGGACAGTCCCTCAGGCATGGAAACAGAGACATCTGGCAATCCTGCAACCCTGGAATAGGAAGGCTTGATCTGGGGCTGTTCACTAAATTTACGAGGCTCTGGCCAGTTTTCCTCGCAAAACAAATTGGTTAGTCCGAGATCAGAGTAGTCCAAGGACGACTTTGAATTTTGCCCGAGTTATGGCCACCATCGGAGAAGAATTAATCATTATAGCATCGCATCTTTCATGGGAAATCCCTCCGAGACACCTACGGTCAAATACACAGTGTAGTATTTACTCTGCACATAGATATGATGTAAAGGGACAGAAAATACTGCTCCTCCAAAAGCTTCTAACAGAACTGAGGACTGCAAAGAGGTTTGTTCAGAAAGGGAAAGTACTCCCTCTCTTATAAGTGAGCAATATACTCCAGTATCCCTAAAGGTTCTAACTTCCTTTTTCTCTGAATGTTCCTGAAGGGATATATGACAAGTGCTATAATAGGGGGCCATCCCCTTCTCTACTTCTTCCTGGGACATATTATTAGGGACATTACTAATTTTCCCTAATGGTTGGGGTTTACTTGGACAATTGGGTATGATGTATACCTGGAGTCTACCTGGAGAGAATTCCAGGGGTCAACGACCCCGCGGCCTGGTCTGTGACCAGGCCTCTTGTTGGACCAGAGCCTGATCAACCAGGCTGTTACTGCTGGCCGCACGCAGTCCAACGGACGAACCACAGCCTGGCTGGTCAGGTACTGACTTTAGGTGCCTGTCCAGTGCCTCCTTAAAGACAGCCAGGGTTTGTTGGTAATCCCCCTGATGTATGCTGGGAGGCAGTTGAACAATCTTGGGCCCCTGACACTTATTGTGTTGTCCCTCAACGTGCTAGTGGCACCCCTGCTCTTCATTGGGGGGATGTTACATCGCCTGCCGAGTCTTTTGCTTTCATAGGAAGTGATTTTTGTGTGCAAGTTTGGTACTAATCCCTTGAGAATTTTCCATGTGTATATAATAATGTATCTCTCCCGCCTGCAGGCTTATTACACAGAAAGCATACAACCTCAGATTTAACTTTGCCTCCTCGTTGATTTTGTTGCTTACGCCACTCTGGATACTGCCGCCTCGAATCACCGTGTTGAGTAGTTTGAGATCGCTCACCCGGTTGACCATGAGTGAAGTAACGCTGCTCACCAGGTGATTTAGTTGACTGCTGACAAGATTCACCTTCATCTTGACCTTTAGTTCTCCACTCAGGAACTTTTCTTTGACGTTCTCTGTTCATACCAGGCTGTTGAGGAAAGAGATAAGACCTCTTGGACAAGGAGCGGTTAGTTTCAAAAGTATCAGCCAACCTGGCTGCTTCCAATGCCGTAGGCAAGGAATGATCTTGCAGAAAGACTCGAACCTCTGGACTAACAGACTCCAGCAGGTTGTCCACCAAGATGAGCTGCTTCAAATTTTCAAAATCAATGACACCACTTGCCTTGTGCCATTTTGTAAAAGCCCTGGTCTGCTGTCTCACAAAGTCAACGTAAGACTGACCCAACTGCCTTCTGCCGAGTTTGAATTCTTTCCTATACTTGGCAGGAATACATTGATAAGCCCCAAGAACAGTGGTTTTCACAATGTGATAGTTACCAAAGTCTTCATTACCCAGGCTAGAAGTAAATTCTTGTGCTTTACCAAACAACGCAGTATGCACCAGTGACGCCCAATGAACCTAAGGCCACCCTAAAGCTCGAGCCTGGTTTTCAAATGCTTCGAAAAACTGTTCAGGCTCTGCTTCAACAAAACGAGGAACAAACTGTACTGCCCTTTGTAAATTGAAGTCATCTACAGTCTGATGGAATTGTCTCCTCTCCTTCTCTCTATCAAACTCCTCCTTAGCAAATGCACGCTGTTCTTTAGTTTGTTCAAGAGTGAGTCTGGCTAGTTCAATCGCCAGTGAACT
This sequence comes from Cherax destructor, assembly GCA_009830355.1. NCBI lineage: Eukaryota > Metazoa > Arthropoda > Malacostraca > Decapoda > Parastacidae > Cherax > Cherax destructor. Next base: position 11,304 of record WNWK01033917.1, on the reverse strand, counting down.
AGACTCACCTGTCGATAACCCCACACCTGTGACTTGCTGATTTTGCTCAGGAGTTTTGTCTCTCCCATTTTGTAGAAACCTTAATGGTGACCTACGATTAACAGCTCCTGTAGAGGGAGAAACACGAGACTGATATGCCATAGTTTCAGTTTGTATTTTACTCCTTATAATATCACACAGCTGAGCAGCAGTAAGGGTACGCTGGTATTCAACACCAATAGAACGAGCGATACGCCAACAACGCTGTAGAGAGAGTTTGGGCAACTTTAGCAGAGTTAACTCAGACACTAACCGTCTGACTCGAATAGGTGGCATTAACCCCCAACTTTAACACGCTGTAGCTCTATGCACGGTACGAATTGCAGTATACTCATACGATAGCAGAGCTGACACGCAATAGCAAAGCCAATATGCACACACAATATTATTATTATTATAATCAAATAGAAGCGCTAAACCACAGGGGTTATACAGCGCTGCAGGTTATTGTAGGATGCAGGGAGAGTGGGTTGTAAGAGGGAGATGGACGATTAGTAGGGTATGGAGTGCAAGATGACGGTGGATAGTGCAGGGGTGGAGGGTAGCAAGAGATCGAGGTAGAAGGGACTGAGGGAGGTGCTAGAGGTATAATCTTCAGAGTTTGTGTAGTAAGTCAGTTTCTGTCAAAAAGTCAATGAGAGAGTCAGGATTAAAGGAGGGTCCATCTGCAAGAAGGGAAGGTAAAGAAAGGGCCGCAGAGCGAAGACGTCGTTGGAGGTAAATTCTGCGTGCTCGTTGATAGAGTGGGCAGTCCAACAGGATATGTCGAACAGACACTGGAACCTGACAATGCTCACAGAGAGGGGCAGGGAGCCTCTCCATGAGATACCCGTGAGTAAGACGAGTGTGGCCGATGCTAAGACGGGAGAGTGTAGTCTCCCAACCTCGACATTGGTGACAAGAAGAAGGCCAGAAACCTATAACGGGTTTAATAGAATGAAGTTTGTTATTCAGCAGGTCAGACCAGTGTTGTTGCCAACAGGTGCGAAGGTGGGTAGAAATGACCGCAAAATAGTCCGTGAAAGGAACACCTCTATATGAAACTGGAAGGTCATGTACTGCTGACCGCGCAGCAGTGTCTGCCTGTTCATTGCCCTGTATGTCAACATGACCAGGGACCCAACAAAAGACAATATCTTTATGCTTGCTAAAGATACGGCGTAACCAAAGGTGGATACGAAGAACTAGGGGTGAGGTGTATCAATTTTACGGATAGCCTGTAAAGCACTAAGGGAGTCTGAAACGACCACAAATGGTGATACAGGCATAGATGCAATACATATAAGTGCCACAAGAATGGCATACAATTCAGCCGTAAATATGCTAGCCAAGGGTAACAGATGCCCTCGTACGACGCTGTCCGGAAACACTGCTGCGAATCCGACGCCGTCAGATGACTTTGAACCATCGGTGTATACTGCGATAGCATGGGAATGAGAACGGAAATGGTCTAGAAAGAAAGAGCGAGAAGCCGCCGTAGGCAGTTGGGCTTTCGCGCAAGGTAGAGGAATAGAACAGACACGGACAGCAGGAACTTCCCACGGGGTAGAGGAAAGGGTGAAGCCACATGAACATATAAAGGCGGAAGCTGAAGAGAAGACAAGAGTGAATGCAGACGAAGAGAAAAGGGACGAAGTAAACAGGGGGGACGAACAAATAACGAGCGTCTACTAACATCTGTGACAATCCTATACATGGAAGGATTGCGGAGGTCATGAGAGCGAACATAATAGCGAATGCAATGTGCATCACGACGATCGGACAAGGATGGAATGTTCGCTTCTACATAGAGGCTCTCAACCGGGGAAGAACGAAAAGCACCAAGGCATAAGCGTAATCCCTGGTGATAGATGGGATTAAGGCTGGAAAGAGTGGCAGGAGAGGCTGCCGAATATATCTGGTCACCATAATCGAGTTTCGATAAAATTAGGGCCGAATGTAGGCGAAGGAGAGTTCTACGATCAGCCCCCCATGAAAGATGTGAGAGGGTTTTAAGGAGGTTCAGCCGGCTATGACAAGTCGCCTTCAGAGAGGTAATGTGAGGTTTCCAGGACAATCTGCGGTTAAACAGGAGGCCGAGAAACCTGACTGTATCACGTTCTGGGATACGTGAGCCGTATAGGTACAATGGATGGTCAGAGACCACTGAACGTCTAGTGAACGTTATTTGAGGAGTTTTGCTACTAGAAAATTTAAACCCAATCAGAGACCCGGTTGATGGCATGCTGGAGGAAACTGCAATGAGGTGACAGACAGCACCTGCACAAGCTATAGCAAAGTCATCCACATAGAGCGATGACCAAATATTCGATGGGAGAACAGATGCCAGATTATTTATAGCAAGCAGAAAAAGTGTTGTGCTCAGAACACATCCCTGGGGGACACCTTCAGCTTGGACAAATTCCGGGAGAGTTCATTACTAACCCGGACCCGGAAATGTCTGTCAGTTAAGAAAGCCTTAAGAAAGAATGGTAGGTTGCCTCGGAGGCCTAAGGAGTGGGCCTGGGCCAAGATATTATATCTCCAAGTTGTATCATAAGCCTTCTCAAGGTCGAAAAGATAGCGATAACCGAATGGTTATTCGCAAAGGCATTACGAATATACGTATCCAAGCGCAGCAAGGGGTCAATGGCAGAACGGCCCTTACGGAAGCCATACTGACTAGGGGAGAGACTATTGTGAGTCTCTAAATACCACATCAAACGTCTATTAACTAGACGTTCCATCACCTTGCAAACTGCACTGGTAAGAGCGATGGGACGGTAGTGAGAGGATCACGTCCCGTAGCTCCTGGTTTTCGAAAAGGAAGAACAATAGCAGACTTCCACAGCTGGGGAATAACTCCTTGCGACCATATAAGATTAAAGAGTCGTAAGAGGACAGTAAGAGCAGACTGATGTAAATGCTGCAGCATACGAATATGTATGCCGTCTGGCCCAGCTGCCGATGATCGGCAAGCAGAGAGTGTTGCCTCCAGTTCTTGAAGGGTAAAAGGCACATTATAGGATTCTTCTCTAAGAGAAGAAAAATCTAAGGGCTTTAACTCGCTGGCAGACTTAGAAGAAAGGAACGAGGGGCATAGATGGAGCCCCTGAGAAATGCGGACGAGATGGTTACCAATTTCAGTGGCAACAGCAAGAGGGTGTGCTATATCGACACCAGCAACCTGAAGAACAGGAGGCGGGTCGGGGGAGAATTTACCACTTAATTTCCGCACTTTCTTCCAGACTGCACTCATCGAGGAAGCCGAAGTGACAGTAGAAACGTAATCTCGCCAGCAAGTGCGTTTAGCATCACGTATGACATGGCGAGCAATAGCTCTCATCTGCTTGAAATCAAGGAGTCTCTCTGTGGTTCTGTTATACCGATACCTGCCCCATGCAGAACGTTTCAAACACACTGCCCGAGCACAAGCAGGAGACCACCAAGGCACGCACTTCTGAGGATTCTTGCCCGAGGTTTGGGGAATAGAATGTGAAGCCGCTGTGAAGATGGAGGACGAAAAGAGATGTAAAACCTCATCAATGGAGGACGAGGTAGGAACCTCATGAAAGGCAGTAAGATGTGCGTAAAGGTCCAATTTCGCCCGGTCAAATTGCCAGCGTGGGCAATGAGGAGGTGAGAAAACAAAGGGGACTTAAGGATGATTGGGAAATGATCGCTGTCATGTAAGTCCGGGAGGACAGACCAGGTGAAGTCAAGGACAGTAGATGAAGAGCAGATGGAAAGATCGATGCAGGAGAAAGAATGAGTTCGGGGATCAAAATGGGTAGGAGTACCCGTATTTAAAACATGGAGGGAAGAGAAGCAAGAAATGCCTCCAACTGAATGCCACGGGAGTCACAGTGCGATCCTTCCCAGAGAAAATGGTGTGCGTTAAAATCGCCATGTAATAGAAGGGGTGGCGGTAAGGAAGAAACCAGAAAATCAACATCTGGGATAGACATTGCCTGCGAAGGGAAGAGATATAAAGAACAGAGTGTATACCACTTATTCAAGTAGATACAGGCTGTGGTGTAATGTAAGGAAGAAGGAACATAGAGCTGACGGTATGGAACACCAGTGCGTATAAGAAGAGCACTTTCGTTAAAGGTTCCATCGGAAAAAGGATCAGATGAATATAACAAATCATAGCCTGAAAAGGGCCTGATAACAGTGGATTGTAATTTGGGTTCTTGCAAACAGACCCCAACAGGGGAAAACTGAAAGAGCAACACCTGAAGCTCACCCCGGTTACCCCTGAGGCCTCAGATATTCCACTGTAAATAAGCCATGATTTATGGAGAGAAAGATATAAGTGGAAGTGAGAGGAATCTATGGACTAGGGTTAGAAAAGTCCACGTGTGGAGGCAGCGGAAGACCTGTAATCAGAGAAGGAGGAGGACGTTGTGAAGGAAGGGGGGGTTGAGACGAAGAAGAGAGATGAGGAACCTCAGGTGGAGTAGTGTCCATCATCGGTCCAGAAATATATTCTGCAATAGCTTCCAGTGTTTCGGGAGTCAAAGATGCAGAATGTGGGACTATATTAGAAATGGAAGAAGAGTGAGCAACGATCGGGGAGTCTATAGACTGTTCTAAAGTAGAGGGCGAGGAGATGTTAAACACTATTCATCAGTTCTCACCAAACTAATAAAAAAAAGCCAAACAACTGTACTACTCCAGCAGATTCACGGAAACAAGAGGAGATATAAAAAAGACCTGGAAAACACTCTCACAGATTATGGGCACCCACAAACTAAAAAAAAAAATAGGGATATTGTCCTAACTAAACCAAACGAAACACCACTACAGCCTATTGATACAGTAAACAAGATAAATGACTTCTTCTCAACTATAGGATCAAATCTTGCCAGTAAAATTCCAGATACCAATGCCCGAGCATGTGATTACCTAGATGGGAATTTCCCATCCTCCTTATATCTTGCACCTACAGAACCCACTGAAGTCTCCATGATAATCAAGTCACTTAAAAATAAATCAGGACATCTGTCTCAAGTTCCACCCTTAATATACAAACGAGCTGCTCATGTCCTTTCATATCCTATTTCTTTACTTTTTAACAAATCATTAGAAACTAGCACCTTCTCAACACTACTCAAAACAGCAAGGGTTACACCAATACACAAAGGTGGTGACCCTACAGACGTAAATAACTATAGGCCTATATCAAATCTACCATTGCTATCCAAAATATTCGAGAAACTTGTGCACAAGAGATTATACTCGTTTATAACGACACAAAGCATACTCAACCCCTGCCAATTTGGCTTCAGGAAAAATAAAAGCACTAACGATGCAATAGTAAAAATGATAGACCTGCTTTACACAGCACTTGAAAATAAGGAATATCCACTAGGACTTTTTATTGACTTAAGGAAAGCTTTTGACACAGTAAACCACGGCATCTTACTCCACAAACTTGACCACTATGGAATAAGAGATCATGCACTAGCATACCTCAAATCCTACCTCACTAATAGGTACCAGTATGTCACTATTAAATATACATCCTCCACGACACTACCACTAGACACCGGCGTACAGCAGGGAAGTGTCCTTGGTCCCCTGCTCTTCCTCTTATACATCAATGATCTTCCCAATGTATCACAACACCTGAAACCAATACTCTTTGCTGACGACACAACTTATGTCATCTCCACACAAACCTTGCCACGCTTAATACCATTGTTAACGACGAATTAATAAAAATATCAACATGGATGACAGCCAATAAACTTACACTCAACACTGATAAGACCTTCTATATTATGTTTGGCAACAGAACAGATGATCCACAATTAAACATTAAGATCAACTCTACACCTATTGCTAGACATAACAAGGGCAAGTTCCTGGGCCTTCACCTTGACAGCAGCCTGAAATTCAGCACCCATATCCAACACATAACAAAGAAAGTGTCCAAAACTGTGGGATCCTCTCTAAGATACGGTATTATGTACCACAATCAGCCCTACTCACACTATACTACTCACTCATCTATCCCTACCTCACATATGCCATTTGTGCATGGGGATCAACAGCAATTACCCACCTAAAGCTAATAATAACCCAACAAAAAGCCCCAGTAAGAATTATCACACAATCCAACGCTAGGCAGTACACCCCACCACTCTTCAAAGACCTAAACCTACTCACTGTCCAGAACATCCATACTTACTACTCTGCTATCTACATTTATAGAACCATTAATTCCAACTTTAACCCTGAGCTAAAACACTTTCTTGACAGTTGTGACAGGACCCATAGACATAATACCAGACATAAACATCTCTTTGACATTCCCCGTGTCCGACTAAATCGATACAAAAATTCAATGCGCATAAAAGGGCCTAAAATCTGGAACTCCCTGCCTGAAAACTCTAGAACTGCAGACACAACCTCCATTTTCAAAAGCACCGTTAAAAAACATCTTATCTCACTTACGCACCCAACCGGTAGTTAACCATACGAAAACTACTTTATCTTGCACATATCCACAGCAAAATACACTTATTGATATCTGTGATTCTCCTTAATTTGCACATTACTAACCACAGCAAAATACACTTATTGATATCTGTGATTCCCCTTAATTTGCACAGTTCTAACCAAAATTCTAATACAACTATTGTTTCATAATACTTAAGCTAGTCATAAGTTTGCCTAAGACACTCCAATATAGAAACTATATTATGCCAATATATCACATTTATCATTAATATATAAACTAATTGCTAACTTCTTATACTAATTGTTAAATTCTCAATGTTTAAATTCCAGTACCTAAATTTTGTAAACCTAACCTAACCTTACAATCTGTATATTCATTGTATAGCTGTTGAGTAAGACCTATCATAAGACTGCCTGAAAAGCCTAGGCATACCTAGGCATATTATTAGCCATCTTGTAATATCAACTTTAATGTATAACTATAAGTACCCCCCACCTTGTATTACATGAAATAAAGAATTTGAATTTGAATTTGAATTTGAGATAGAAGAGGAAACTGTCGAAGGGGCTTGGGAGGGGACAGGGGATGAAGGTAGTGTATGAGGAGGAGGATGAACCTCCACACACGTTATAGAACTAGGCTGAAGCGAAGAACCTGGCAGTAGGGATTTTTTGCCAGGCTTATGAGAAGGGGGGCGCTGAGGTTTAGGTGAAGGACGAGGACGTGTAGACTCAGAAGTGTGCGAGTGAGTAGAGGAAGGAGTGTGGACAGTATGGGAAGCCGAGGTAGGGACCTCGGAGCCAAGAATATCAAAAGGATTCGAGAAAGAGGTGATTGAGGATGAGGCGACCACAGAGGAAGCCGTGGAAGTTGGGACCCAAGAAGCAGGGCGACGTTTAGCAATTCGAGAATAGGGAATGCAGGGAAGTCTCCCTTGAAGGCGTAGATGAGAGACGGCCATAGCATATGAGAAGCCTTCCGCCTCTTTGAGACAACGAATTTCCCGCTCATTCAGGTAAACCTGACAACGGCGAGAATACTACAGATGTGCCTCATGACAGTTAAGGCAAGAGGGAGGTAGAGTACAAGAAGAACTGGCATGGTCGTCAGCACCACAGACTGGGCATTCGGCCATGGACCTGCAATATTTCGCTGGATGACCAAAACGCCAGCAGTTTCTACACTGTTGTGGTGTAGGGGTCACCTTTCGGACTTGCAAAAGTTGACCTGCAATGTAAACCGAAGGTGGTAGTTCACGGCAGTCAAATGTTAAACGAGCTATATTGCAAGGATAACGTCTTCCTTATTGGCGGGGAGGACAAAAGTGTCAACTTTAAGGATAGGGAGTTCTTGGAGCTGAAGCTGCTCGAAAATGTCATCACCACATGTCTGGAAATTCCGTTGGACAATGGTGTGGGGCAAAATGACAGAACCACAACAAGAATTGAGGGAATGGTGCTTGTCAATAGTAACAGGAGCAGAATCTATGGTTGTAAGAAGAGAAAGATCGCGAGCTTGGCCAGCATTCTGGACCGTGATGATGCGAGTGCCGCTCTTGAGAGCGTGAAATGAGATGTCTTTACCAACATGGCGTAGCAGAGCTTACCAATACTATGGTCTGAAAGATAGGTATTAGGAGAAGTCGGTCGCAGAGTAAAAACTTCGTCCATTGAGTAGTTTGAAACAGAGAGTTTAAGGTGAGTGTGTGACGAGCTGGTCGTTTCTGTGATGAACGAGAAGGAGTGCGAATCGTCATGTGTGGGTCTTGGTCGTTTGGGTGTGGGACCGGGGTTGTCCGATGGGAGACGGGCGAGCGATTCGAAAATTGCCGCACCGTCGAGGGAGAAGCCGGAATCAAGGTCAGAGAAGAGCGAAGGTCAGACGTATCGTAAGGGCCAGTTGGGTCCCTGGTACCTGAAGCAGGTGACGAACCAGCACCAGCAAGAGGTACAGGGGCATGAGAGGTGTCCAAAGAGTCATCCATTAACGAGGCAGGGTCAGTACTGGGTGCGGTATCAGGAAGGGGCCCAGGGGTAGTGGGTTCATGGATTGGGTCAGCCATGGTTAGGTTACTTCTTTCTTTTTATTTTTAAGGAAAAAAAAAGAAAGAAGAAAATAAAATAAAAATAAAAAAAAGAATAAAAAAAAAGGGGGGAACGTGGAGGAATAGCTCCTAGGAGGAATGAAAGGGAGCGTAAATCCCCCTCCGTGCCCAAGAGGACCTCAACACTGCAAGTGGTGCAGATGCAGCATGGAACCCGTGCCATACCCTACCCTTCATGCCAGTAAACCAGCAATCCGGGATAGCAACCTCACATCCACCGAGCCATCTGGGCAGACAAAAGAGAGGGTGGCCGGATATCTGCCACAAAGCATACCGCCTTCGGCCACCACCCCTGGAATCCGAAAGGTGGCCTCCAGAGATACACCCGTCGCCCGAAAGATACCCAAGGCCACCCCTGGGTGACCGGAGAGGGATTGGGACATCCCCAGGCGATTCAGATTCCAAGGCAAACTACACCACCACCAAGAACCTCAATGGAATAGGAATGGACCACGGTACCCTTCCTCCTACCTAGGAACTAAAATGCCTGTGGAGAGAAGCTCCCAGGGCAAAAATGGGAAGGAAATAAGGGAGGGATGAGGAGGAGGGGGAGGAGGAAAGGGAAAAGGGAGGATGGGGAAGATGGGAAAAGGGAGGGGGATTGGGGGTAATTAGGTTCGGTCTGAGGAAGAAGACCAAAAGGTCCAATTCCTCAGACCGATAGCCTCTTTACGTCGTCAAGGAGCCCCCCTTAAAGAGGACTGGGTAGGGAAGATGGGAGGCAAAGGTTGGGAACGTTGAGGTACCTAGAGGGGCAATTGAGGACTTATGAGAGTGGAGGGCGGTATCCCCTAACTGAAATTGATCATCTGCGGTCACGATTGCGGGAGTTGCAGAATGAAAATTTTCATGCTCTGAGGGTATGAGGAGGTTTAGAGGAAGTTTTATGGGGGGATAAGCCCTCTGCGTTAGTGTTATGTACTTTTCAGAACCTGAGAAAAGATATGACGGTCATATCTCCGAGGGTAACTGAGGAGTGCCGTGGGTATCGGAAGGGGCAGATTCTTCGTACCACGGAAGCCATGAGTTATTATGCGGATGCTTGGTTTGAGTGTAAGATGAGTCAGGGGAAAGTGATGGGGTATCCCGGGATGTAATTTTAGATTGTATAGTCGAGAGGATAGGGGCTGGAGATAGAGAGTGTATGGAAGGATCTATAACTGAGGAGGAAGTTTGGCAGGCAGTGAAAGGTCAGGCCCTGGGCAAGGCCCCTGGCCTGGATGGGATTTCTGGGGATTTTTTTATAGTTCATTGGGAGGTTCTGTGAGGGATGCTAGTTAGGCTGTTTAATGCTATGAAATTGAAAGGTAGTTTGGGCGGGGATATGTCAATAGGTAATGTAGTTTTAGTGCCGAAAAATCGTGCATGTGGAATGGTTGAGGATTATAGGCCAATCACACTTATGTGTGCAGATTATAAGATATTTGCACGAATTCTTGCTAATAAAATGAAAGGAGTTTTGGAGAGCTTACTGGAGGGAGATCAGTATGGGGTACCAGGGAGAAGTATGAGGGAGGGTCATCGGAGGATCAAAGGTTTTTTAGAGAGCAGAAAAGCTGGGGGTGTTTTAGGGCTTGATTGGGAAAAGGCGTATGATAGTGTTGATAGGGATATGTTGCAGGCGGTGCTTTTACGGCAGGGGTTTGGGGCAGAGGTCGTGGGTTGGGTCCGCACTTTGTAGGAGCATGCACGTTTGAGGGTACAGGTTAATGGGAGGTTGGGGACTGAGGTGCGTTTGGGGCGGGGGCTGCGACAGGGGTGCCCCTTGTCACAGCTCCTGTTTGCTTGTTTATAGGACCCTTTTTTCAGGTTAGTGTCAGAAGGGGAGGCAGAAACGGGTATTATAGGTTATGTAGACGACACCACTATTTTAGTAGGCACAATGGAGGGGTTAGGTAATGTAAATAGGATAATTGAGGTTTTGGTTTGGCCACTGGTATGCGGGTGAATAGGGTAAAATCGAATTTATTGGTGGTGGGGAATGGGTAGGGGGGGCGTTGGGTCAGGGTTTTGGGTGGCCAATAGTGGATGGATAGGTTAAGGATATGTGGTATGTGGTTTTGTACTCAGGCGAGTGTTGCGCAGGAGGTGAATTCCTCGGCAGTGGTTAATGCTGCTCTGGGTAGGATGCCCCGGGGTGGCGGCCTGGAGAGGTCACTCTCTTGCAGAGGGTTGTAGTTGTTAATTCCTTAGTATACAGTAAGTTGTGGTATGTAGCTGCGGTATACCCCCTTGTGGAGGACGATGTTTTAAGATTGCAAAGTCGGGTATTAAGGTTTATATGGGGTTATGGGAGGCATTGGTTAGGGAGGGATGTGGTAATGACTAAGGTAACGAAGGGAGGGTTAGGTTTGATACCACTGCAGAGACGTTTGATGGGCATATTTGTTAGGCAGGAATACCTAGCACGAGGTGGGATTCGAGGAGTGAGAGTGGGGAGGGTAATGAGTGAGGTTCGCAGATGGTGGAAGGGAATTTGTTGTTTTGTGAGGCAATTTTAAGGTATCTTTTGGTGGTTCCAGATCCTGGTAAGGTGAAGGTAGGGAGGTTAGATAAGGTGGGAAGGCGAGAAAAGGAGGTTTTAGGTATGGAGGTTTATCTGTGTTATGATTGGAATGTAACGTGGTTTTGGTTTAGGCGTTTAAAGTTGCCTCCTAAGGTACATGAGATTGGTTTTTCGGTTTTTACATGGTATATTGGCGTCTAGGGC
>WNWK01033916.1:0-20791 GCA_009830355.1 Cherax destructor | reverse complement strand
TCGAGTCATAGCTCCTGGCCCCGCCTCTTCGCGCGTGTGTGTATGTACTCACCTAATTGTGGTTGCAGGGTCGATCCATATCTCCTAGCCCAGCCTCTTCGCTGGTCGCTACTAGTCCATTCTCCCCCTGCTCCAGGAGCTTTGTTCTCATCTATTTCTGCTCACCTATTTGTGGTTGAAAAGGTCGATTCACAGCTCCTGGCCCCGCCTGTTCAATGATCGCTACTAGGTCCTCTCTCTGCTCCATGAGCTTTATCATACCTCGTCTTAAAACTATGTATGGTTCCTGCCTCCACTACATCACTTGCCAGACTATTCCACTTCCTGATAACTCTGTGACTGAAGAAATACTTCCTAACATCCCTTTGACTCATCTGAGTCTTCAACTTCCAATTGGACCCCTTGTTTCTGTGTCCCCTCTAGAACATCCTGTCTCTGTTCACCTTATCTATTCCTCGCAGTATTTTGATGTCGTTATCATGTCTCTCCTAACCCTCCTGTGTGTGTACTCACCTAATTGTGGTTGCAGGGGTCTAGACTTAGCTCCTGGCCCAGCCTCTTCACTGACCGCTACTAGGTCCTCTTAAAGCTATGTATGGTTCCTGCCTCCACTACATCACTTGCTAGGACTATTCCACTTCCTGACAACTCAATGTTACCATTTTGTCCTAGGCACATGTCGATTAGACACTAGGCCTGTTGTATATATGTGTGTGTGTACGAAACACTTGAAATGTTTCGGCCCCGCCGGGAATGAACCCGGGCCCTCCGTGCGTGAAGCAAGAGCGCTAGCCACCATGCCATCGGGGCGTGTGTTAGTTAGTTAGTTAGTTACTATTTTGTCCTAGGCACATGTCGATTAGACACTAGGCCTGTTGTATATATGTGTGTGTGTAACGAAACACTTCGAAAAATGTTTCGGCCCCGCCGGGAATTGAACCCGGGCCCTCCGTGGTGAAGCAAGAGCGCTAGCCACCATGCCATCGGGGCGTGTTAGTTACTATTTTGTCCTAGGCACATGTCGATTAGACACTAGGCCTGTTGTATATATGTGTGTGTGTAACGAAACACTTCGAAAAATGTTTCGGCCCCGCCGGGAATTGAACCCGGGCCCTCCGTGCGTGAAGCAAGAGCGCTAGCCACCATGCCATCGGGGCGTGTGTGTGTGTGTGTGTGTGTGTGTACTCGCCTAGTTGTGGTTGCAGGGGTCGAATCACAGCTCCTGGCCCCGCCCCTTCACTGACCGCTACTGGGTCACTCACTGCGCCATGAGCTTTATCATACCTCTTCTTAAAGCTATGTATGTACTCACCTATTTGTGGTTGCAGGGGTCGAGTCATAGCTCCTGGCCCCGCCTCTTCACTGATTGCTACTAGGTCCTCTCTCTCTCTCTCCCTGCTCCACGAGCTTTATCAAACCTAGTCTTAAAACTATGTATGGTTCCTGCCTCCACTATGTCGCTTTCAAGCTATTCCACTTCCTGACAACTCTATGACTGAAGAAATACTTCCTAACATCCCTTTGACTCATAGGAGTCTTCAACTTCCAATTGTGACCCCTTGTTTCTGTGTCCCCTCTCTGGAACATCTTGTCTCTGTCCACCTTATCTATTCCTCGCAGTATTTTATATGTCGTTATCATGTCTCCCCTAACCCTCCTGTCCTCTAGTGTCGTCAGGCCGATTTCCCTTAACCTTTCTTCGTAGGACAATCCCCTTAGCTCTGGGACTAGTCTTGTTGCAAAACCTTTGCACTTTCTCTAATTTCTTGACGTGCTTGACCAGGTGTGGGTTCCAAACTGTGTGCTGCATACTCCAGTATGGGCCTGACAGTATATGGTATACAGAGTCTTGAATGATTCCTTAGTGAGGTATTGGAACGCTATTCTTAGGTTTGCCAGCCGCCCTATGCTGCAGCAGTTATCTGATTGATGTTGCCTCAGGAGATGTGCTCGGTATTATACTCACCCCAAGATCTTTTCTTTGAGTGGGTTTGCAGTCTTTGGCCACCTAGACTATACTCTGTCTGCGGTCTTCTTTGCCCTTCCCCGATATTCATGATTTTACATTTGGCAGGGTTAAATTCAAGAGCCCTTATGGACCAGGCTTGCAGCCTGTCCAGGTCTCTTTGTAGTCCTGCCTGATCCTCGATTGATTTGATTCTTCTCATTAACTTCACATCATCTGCAAATAGTGACACTTCTGAGTCTACCCCTTCCGTTATGTCATTCACATATACCAAAAACAGTACAGGTCCTAGGACTGACCCTTGTGGAACTCCACTTCGTCACAGGTGCCATCTGACATCTCGTCCGTACCATGACTCGTTGTTGCCTCCCTGTCAGATATTCTCTGATCCATTGCAGTGCTTTTCCCTGTTACGTGTGCCTGATCCTCTAGCTTTTGCATTAATCTCTTGTGAGGAACTGTGTCGAACGCCTTCTTGCAGTCCAAAAAAATGCAGTCCTATCCACCCCTCTCTCGTGTCTTACTTCTGTTACCTTGTCATAAAACTCCAGTAGGTTTGTGACACAGGATTTTCCTTCCCTGAAACCGTGCTGGTTGTCGTTTATAAGCTTGTGTCTTTCTAGGTGCTCCACCACTCTCCTCCTGATGATCTTCTCCATGACTTTGCATACTATACCGTCAGTGACACAGGTCTGTAGTTTAATGCCTCGTGTCTGTCTCCCTTTCTTAAAAATTGGGACTACCTTTGCCATCTTCCACGCCTCAGGTAGTTGCCCAGTTTCAATGGATGTGTTGAAGATTTGTGTTAGTGGCACACACAACATCTCTGTCCCTCTCTAAGGACCCACGGGAAATGTTGTCCGGTCCCACCGTTTTTTGAGGTATCGAGTTCACATAGCAGCTTCTTCACCTCCTCCTCGGTTGTGTGTATTTCATCCAGCACTTGTTGGTATACCTCCCTATTCTGAATTCCTGGAGTCCTTCCTGTCTCCTGTGTAAATACTTCTTTAAATCTCATGTTGAGCTCCTCACATACCTCTTGGTCGTTTATTTGAACTCCCCACCTTCCTTTCTCAGCCTGATTACCTGGTCCTTGACTGTTGTTTTCCTCCTGATGTGGCTATACAACAGCTTCGGGTCAGACTTGACTTTTGATGCTATATCATTTTCATATTGTCGCTGAGCCTCCTTCTTACCTGTGCATATTCGTTTCTGGCTCTTCGGCTAATCTCTTTATTTTCCTGGGTCCTTTGTCTTCTGTACTTTTCCATTCTCTATTACACTTACTTTTTGCCTCCCTACACCTCTGGCTGAACCAAGGACTCGTTCTGGTCTTCCCATTACTTCTGTTTCCCTTGGGGACAAACCTCTCCTCTGCCTCTTTTCATTTGGTTGTCACATATTCCATCATTTCTTTTACTGGTTTTCCTGCCAATTCTCTCTCCCACTGAACGTCTTGTAGGAAGTTCCTCATGCCTGTGTAGTCCCCTTTTGTAGTTTCGTTTCTCCCTTCCTATTCCTGCTCCCTCTCCACTTGTAGCTCAACATATAATCAAAACACAGAACCAAATGATCACTAGCTCAAGGGCCTTTCATATGTGATATCCTCGATGTCCGGAACTACTCAAGGTGAATACTAGGTCCAGTCTTGCTGGATCATCCCCACCTCTCTCTCTGGTAGTGTTCTAAATGTTGATGCATGAGGTTTTCCAGTACCACATCCATCATCTTGGCTCTCCATGATTCAGGACCCCCATGGGCTCTAGGTTTTCCCAATCAATCTCTTTGTGATTGAAATCACCCATAACTAGTAACTTTGCTCTCCCCATGTGGGCTCTTCCACCTCGGCTAGTGTGTCTACCATTGCCTGTTGCTCTCGTCGTATTCTTCTCTTGGCCTCCTGCAGTTCTGTGGCGGGTTGTACACTACAGCAATTACCACCTTATGGCCCTCCAGACTGAATTGTTCCTACTATGTAGTCCCTTACACCCATTCCATCCATTCCATGTGTGTGTGTGTGTGTGTACGTACTCACTTCCATACATTCATGAGAGAAGCGCTAAAACCGTAAGGGTTATGCAGCACCTGGGGAGCGAGAGGTGATCAAGTTTAATTAATCCAATGAAGTGGAGGGTAACTCCAATTCCTTGGATCAACAGCCATTCACCGGCATCAAGGGACAACCCCCCCATCTATAAAGGACTCACTAGCATTATAATAATCTCAAAGCGCTAAACCTATTATTGGTATAGTCACATTAAAGCAGTAAACCTGAATGGGTCATACACCACTGTGCTAAATTTGTGCATACGATCATGGGTTGTTTTATAACAAAATATAATTTTATATTTATTATAAGAGCGCTAAACACTTATCATCTAACATCTGGGAGAATGAAGCAATCAGGTTTGATGCAAGATCATTTCTAATTCCTTGGATCAAGATCCCTACACTGTAAAGGTCTACTCATCCATTTGTAAGAGATCAAGCTCACCTCTAAACTCACTTCTCAGAGTGAGTGCCCACATGCCGGGAAAGGGCTCTTAATTCCAGGAAGTGGAGCTGCCCTTCCTTTCCCTGGGTTAAACATAACCTTCCATGGACAGAAAAAGATATAAAATACACATGATGGGAAGGCATCATGCAATATAATGTGCAACATTAGTTGCATTTGTGTGCTTTTACTTAACCTTGTGGGTGAGACGTTGTCAATTAGCATTGTATTATACTGTATTTCTCAATACCTCCCCTTCCCAGGCGCTTTATGATTCCCTACGGGTTTAAGGCTCTCCAGGAAAATAACATGTTTATGGGAATGTTAATTATACATCGTTAGTGTTGTTTCCAGTATAATGATAAATTTTCGCATTATATATATTAAAATCTGTGCGCTTTTTGGGAGCTGGTAGTCGCCAGTATTAATAAATTATTTACAAGAACAATATTCCAAATTTGACATTTCTAACTGGCTTTGTTATTTAACTTGGAACACAAAATGTAGCACTATTTTCATGAATTTGGAAAGGAAAAACTTATAGAAAGGGAAATAATTTAAAAATTCATGTGTGTAGGGCTTAGAAGGTAGCGGTATATTATATGTGCTTTGTGGCCCCGAGTAATGCTTAGTAACCCGCCCACCCTCTACTATATCGTAGAACCTCATTCAACTCCTATATATCATTTACCTTAAGAAGTAATGTCACTAAATTATGCCTAAGCAATCGTTGACATTGTAAAATTGTTGTTATTAGGCCTGGGAAGGCATGGAAGGATGTAAAATACTTGTGTGGCAACGGCGCTTGACACCCCAAACCCAGCAGCGTCTCTACAAGCGGTGTGTCCGGCTCTTCACTCACCTCTTACATCATTATCTACACTTACCTCCTCCACTTACACCCTCGGGCGGGAGCACTAGCACTCACACTTACCTTATGTGTGGCTACAAACGACGAACATGGCGGGAAATAAAAGAAATGGAAGGGAAGTTGAGAGGCCAGAGTGAACTCCTGCAGGGGAGAGGAACCCACCGTGATCACGTGACCCCAGGGGTGGCGGAGGTGCGGGGCGACGCTGCCACGTCTTGCCTACACTTACCTCTTATTCTGTGTACACTCACCTACACACAGTGTACTGTGTGTAAAACACATCGCACTACATACCCTATACTACACTCAATCACTTGTAAACACACTACACTCAGCTGATCACTGGTAAACAACACTACACTCAGCTGATCACTGGTAAACAACACTACACTCAGCTGATCCCTGGTAAACAACACTACACTCAGCTGATCACTGGTAAACAACACTACACTCAGCTGATCACTGGTAAACAACACTACACTCAGCTGATCACTGGTAAACAACACTACACTCAGCTGATCACTGGTAAACAACACTACACTCAGCTGATCACTGGTAAACAACACTACACTCAGCTGATCACTGGTAAACAACACTACACTCAGCTGATCACTGGTAAACAACACTACACTCAGCTGATCACTGGTAAACAACACTACACTCAGCTGATCACTGGTAAACAACACTACACTCAGCTGATCACTGGTAAACAACACTACACTCAGCTCATCACTGGTAAACAACACTACACTCAGCTGATCACTGGTAAACAACACTACACTCAGCTCATCACTGGTAAACAACACTACTCAGCTCATCACTGGTAAACAACACTACACTCAACTCATCACTGGTAAACAACACTACACTCAGCTCATCACTGGTAAACAACACTACACTCAGCTCATCACTGGTAAACAACACTACACTCAGCTCATCACTGGTAAACAACACTACACTCAGCTCATCACTGGTAAACAACACTACACTCAGCTCATCACTGGTAAACAACACTACACTCAGCTCATCACTGATAAACAACACTACACTCAGCTCATCACTGGTAAACAACACTACACTCAGCTGATCACTGGTAAACAACACTACACTCAGCTCATCACTGGTAAACAACACTACACTCAGCTGATCACTGGTAAACAACACTACACTCAGCTCATCACTGGTAAACAACACTACACTCAGCTCATCACTGGTAAACAACACTACACTCAGCTCATCACTGGTAAACAACACTACACTCAGCTCATCACTGGTAAACAACACTACACTCAGCTCATCACTGGTAAACAACACTACACTCAGCTCATCACTGATAAACAACACTACACTCAGCTCATCACTGGTAAACAACACTACACTCAGCTCATCACTTGTAAACAACACTACACTCAGCTCATCACTGGTAAACAACACTACACTCAGCTCATCACTGGTAAACAACACTACACTCAGCTCATCACTGGTAAACAACACTACACTCAGCTCATCACTGGTAAACAACACTACACTCAGCTCATCACTGGTAAACAACACTACACTCAGCTCATCACTGTTAAACAACACTACACTCAGCTCAGCACTGGTAAACAACACTACACTCAGCTCATCACTGGTAAACAACACTACACTCAGCTCAGCACTGGTAAACAACACTACACTCAGCTCAGCACTGGTAAACAACACTACACTCAGCTGATCACTGGTAAACAACACTACACTCAGCTCAGCACTGGTAAACAACACTACACTCAGCTCAGCACTGGTAAACAACACTACACTCAGCTCAGCACTGGTAAACAACACTACACTCAGCTCAGCACTGGTAAACAACACTACACTCAGCTCAGCACTTTTAAACAACACTACACTCAGCTCAGCAGTGGTAAACAACACTACACTCAGCTCAGCACTGGTAAACAACACTACACTCAGCTCAGCACTGGTAAACAACACTACACTCAGCTCAGCACTGGTAAACAACACTACACTCAGCTCAGCACTGGTAAACACTACACTCAGCTCAGCACTGGTAAACAACACTACACTCAGCTCAGCACTGGTAAACAACACTACACTCAGCTCAGCACTGGTAAACAACACTACACTCAGCTCAGCACTGGTTAACAACACTACACTCAGCTCATCACTGGTAAACAACACTACACTCAGCTCATCACTGGTAACAACACTCAGCTCATCACTGGTGAACAAACACCTCAGCTCATCACTGGTGAACAACACTCAGCTCATCACTGGTAACAACACTCCAGCTCATCACTGGTGAACAACACTCCAGCTCATCACTGGTAACAACACTCACTCAGCTCATCACTGGTAACAACACTCCTCAGCTCATCACTGGTAACAACACTCAGCTCATCACTGGTGAACAACACTACCAGCTCATCACTGGTAAACAACACTCCAGCTCATCACTGGTGAACAACAACCTCAGCTCATCACTGGTGAACAACACTCAGCTCATCACTGGTGAACAACACTCAGCTCATCACTGGTGAACAACACTCAGCTCATCACTGGTGAACAACACTCAGCTCATCACTGGTGAACAACACTCAGCTCATCACTGGTGAACAACACTCAGCTCATCACTGGTGAACAACACTCAGCTCATCACTGGTGAACAACACTCAGCTCATCACTGGTGAACAACACTCAGCTCATCACTGGTGAACAACACTCAGCTCATCACTGGTGAACAACACTCAGCTCATCACTGGTGAACAACACTCAGCTCATCACTGGTGAACAACACTCAGCTCATCACTGGTGAACAACACTCAGCTCATCACTGGTGAACAATACTAGCTCATGCACTGGTGAACAACACTCATGCTCACTCGGGTAAAACACTCATATACTACTACCTCTAGCTCACTTTAGAAAAACAGCTCAGCTCATCACTTGTAAAACACTTCAACTGATCACTTCCAAACATCACACTCAGTTGTCACGGGTGAACAACTACCAGCTGTCACTTGCAACAAACTCCTCATTCACTTAAAACACTCACTCACCTGGTGAAACAACATCCCTTTCTGATCACTTATAAACACTGCTCTCAGCGGGTTTTCCCTGTAAACAACACTATCTCTTCATGATCAACACAATACTACTTCTTCCCATGTCACTTATAAATACACTCAGCTGATAACATGTAAACACTGCACTCTCAGCTAGTCACTTGTAAACACTACATTCAGCTGGTCACATGTAAACAATACTCAGCTGGTCACTTGCAATCATTACTCTCAAATGGTCACTTTAAACACTGCACTCAGCTGGACACCTGATCTTATGACACTCTCAGCTGGTCCTGTAAAATGCTTTTACACTACATTGTAGTCACCTGTCACTAAATGCACTCAGCTAGTCAATGGTAAACACTTCACTCAGCTAGTCACTTGTATATACCACTCAGTCACTTGTAAACAATACTCACTGGTCACATATGAACACTCAGTACTCATCTGATCACCTGTACAAACTAGACTCAGCTGGTCACTTGTAAACACTGCTCTCAGCTGATCACTTGTACAAACTAGACTCAGCTGGTCACTTATAAACACTAAACTCTGCTGAGCACTTGTGAGCAGTACATTCTCAACTGATCACTTGTGAACAATACACTCTCAGCTGGTCACATGTGAACAATACACTCTCAACTGATCATTTGTGAACAATACACTCTCAGCTGG
Organism: Cherax destructor; assembly: GCA_009830355.1. Lineage (NCBI taxonomy): Eukaryota > Metazoa > Arthropoda > Malacostraca > Decapoda > Parastacidae > Cherax > Cherax destructor. The sequence continues at coordinate 11,720 of WNWK01033916.1, read as the reverse complement.
TCACTTGTGAACAATATACTCAGCTGATCACTTGTGAATAAACTCAGCTGGTCACTTGTAAATGATGCTCTCTCAGCTGATTTATAAACAGACTACACAGCTGGTCACTTGAAAAATACACTAGGCTAGTCACTTGTAAACAATACTCAGCTGGTCACTTGTAAACAATATTCTCTCAGATGGTCACATGTGAATATTCAGCCGGTCACTTGTGAATACACACTCAGCTGGTCACCTGTGATATTTATTTACTGATAAGTGCTAAACCCATAGGGGTCATATAGTGCCTGGGATTAGAGGGTAAATTAGGTTTCATCCAAAGGAATGGGTAGCTCCAGTTCTTTGGATCAAGAGCCCTTTACCATCAAGGCATCCTACTTTCAGGGATTACACAGCTGATCACTTTTAACCTTACTCTCAACAGATCATGTGTAAACACATCCAACACAGCTGATCATTTGTAAAGACATCCAACACAGCTGATCATTTGTAAAGACATCCAACACAGCTGATCATTTGTAAAGACATCCAACACAGCTGATCATTTGTAAAGACATCCAACACAGCTGATCACTTTCATGCATAAACACAGCTAATCACTTGTAAATAAACTCTACTCTCAGCTGATTACTCTTAACACACTACACTTAGTTTAACACACATATCCTACACTCAGTAGATCACTTGTTAATAGTACTGTCTTAGCTAATCACTTTTAAACAATACGCCATTTTATATAATGAACTTGAGTATCCGCAGATTTTGGTATCCGTACGGGAAGTCCTGGAACCAATCCCCTGCTGATTATGATTATTATAATCAAAGAAAGTGCTAAACTGACAAGGGTCATCCCCTGATAATACTAAGGGACAACTGTATACGCCAGATGATAATATGTATACATATTCTACACAGCTGCTCTTTAAATACACAACACAAACAGTTATCACCAGTAAATACACCAGATCACCTGTAAAACTGCTCCCAGTTAATCACTATCTAAGGTACCTCCATAAACAACCTAGATTTCTATACCATGCATCATTCTTTATCATTATCAGGTCAAACCTAACTCAAGTGTCGGTTATTTTTCATGCCACAATTTTGTTGGGTTCTACATGGGGAAGTGGAACAGAATTCTTCCTCCATAAGCCATGCATGTTGTAAGAGGTGACTAACATGCCTGGAGCAAGGGGCTAGTAACTCCTTCTCCTGTATATATTACTAAAATTAAAAAGAGAAACTTTTGTTTTTCTTTTTAGTCCACCCTGCCTCAGTGGGATACGACCGGTTTGTTGAAAGAACTTTGTTGGGTGTCTATGCTATCAGATCCAGCTAAGATGGCCTCCAGATCAATTCCCAAGCGAGTTAAATGTCTATTTCATGTTTATGGAAGGTAGATCCAGTCTATATTTTCTATAATAATGGCAAATATAGTGTTGACAAAGATATAATAATTTTTAGATATACAGTAGACCCCCGGTTTTTGTAATTAATCCGTTCCAGAAGGTTGCCCGAAATCCGAAATGGCCGAAAATCGAAGTAATATTTCCCATAAGAAATAATGTAAATCCAATTAATCTGTTTCAGACACCCAAAAATATTAAAAAATAAATTTTATAGAGAATAACTACAGTGTTGCCTTGGTGGGAAACACCAAGGCCCAGGTGCATGCGTCTGGTACCAACAATTTCTGAGCGGATGCTCGAAATCCGGGGGGAAATTTCGCCTAAAAAAGTGCTCGAAATCCGAATTGCTCGATTTCCGAACCGGCCGAAAACCGGGGGTCCACTGTAATTATATTTGTATATTTTTGTAAATACCGGTTAGCCGGACTTGAGTCCTGTAAGTCGGAAGTACAATACGTACTTGCACTTTAAAGGGAGGGTTTGGGATATTTGCTGTTTGGTGTGACATCTGAATTGTCATATCTGTGTGCCTCTGCAAAGACAGTGATTGTGTGTGAATGATGGTTTATGTGTTGAATGATGGTTTACGTGTTGAATGATGGTTTAAGTGTTGAATGATTGTGAAAGTGCTTCTTTCTTTCTGGGACCATCCTGTCTTGGTGGGAGATGGCCAGTGTGTTGACAAAAAAAACTGTAAAATTAGTCTATCATGGTTAATGCCAGCTGATGTGGTTGGGGGATCACACACTCAGCATTTGTTAGGAAAGACTATGGTTCATTCCCCAAAAGCAACTTTCCATAATTTCTCACAATAAAATAGAAAAAGAATTATTTGTTGGACATTAAGCCAATCAACTACACTTGGATCATAAAGACAACAATTCACCTGTACACTAAACATCAATACACTGCACAAGTAACCCACAGATAGGAGAGTGAAACTTAGGATGACATTTTGGTCTGACCTGGACCACAAACTGTGCAGCATTTTAATCCCTAAAATGAGAAATAAAGTAAAATCTCCTAAAAGTAAGTCTAATAAAAATATAGCATCATCCAAAATAAGCAATTGTTGTACTTTTAAAAAACATTTCATAAACTTATTCCTTCCAAATGTTGCTCAGTCCTAAACCAGTTGATGAGTGTTGGAAGTTTTTTCTTTTAACACACTGGCCATTTTCCACCGAGGCAAAGTGACCCAAAAAAGAAGAAAGGAGAGTGTTTCTTCTTTTTACATTTACAGTGGTACCTCGAGTTACGATGGTCCCCAAAATCGCCCTTTTATGTAAGTTTATTTTTTTAAATGCTTTTGTAAGTATATTTTTGGGGGTGTAAAAGGACTAGTCTATTTTACATTATTCCTTATGGGGATAAATTCGTTTGGTAATGGCACTTGAACAGCATTCTCGAACGAAAAAATATCGTAACTCGAGGTACCACTGTAGTAATTTATACAGGAGGAGTTACTAGCCTCTTGTTGGGAGTATGTGCATCAAAAGAAAAATGAGCAACTCGTGAATATAGATGTTTGATTGTATTGTACCCAATAATGGCTACAAAGTCAAACAAGTTCTGAGCCAATGATCATAAAGAATAGTTTCCTAAAGTTATCTGATAGGAGTCAGGCAAGCCTTGAAAGGAATGTTCAATCCAACCATTGTAGAGGTTCTAAACAGTCTTCAAGTAATATTCAGTGGTTACATGTCATGAATTGGGAGGTGGTATTTGAAGGTACAAAGATTCTTTGACATACGTACAGTGGTACCTCTACTTACGAGCAAAATTCGTTCCAGTCGGCTATTCAAGTGCCAATACCGAAGGAATTTTTTCCCATAAGAAATAATGAAAATTAGGTTAATCCATTTCACACCCCCAAAAATACACATACAAAAGCACCTACAAAAATACACTTACATAATTGTTGGAGTTGGGAGCTGCTCGTAAGTAGAGGTACCACTGTATATAAAAAGTTTCATCTCCATCTCTCCATGCTACAAAATCAAGTAAGGGAAGGTTCTCAGCCCCCAGAGTTAATGGAGAGATATACCAGAAGTCATTCCGCATTTTGTAACTACGGGACAAAAAAGGATGCATGCCCTCCAATGCTTGCTTGCATCTAGTTAATGAAAATCATCCTAATTGCTTCACCAGTGGGGCAACACAGACCCATACATTTTACCTCTATCCTCCCACAAAAATTGTACTTCATTCAGTACTTTCTCCAAGGACTGGCTCAATATGCAGGCAAGAGTAGATGGGGAGTTAACGGTATCCATTCAAAACAAAACACATGGATGTAGCTCCTTATCAGCCATTATCCCATTCTACACTGGTATGGAAATTCCTAGCCAGTATAAGCCATGGCATCACTGGATCTCACAACTTCCTCACATTGAAGAGATGGCTGCTTATATGGGGAAAGTCATATTGCATACTGTTGTGAACTTGCTATCAAAATAAGTAGGAACACTATAAATAAATAAATAAATAAATAAATACATAAATAAAAAAAAAAAAAAAAAAAAAAAAAAAATACAATGGACCCCCAGATTTCGTCATTAATTCATTCCAGAATGCTGTTCAAGTGCCGTTACCAAACAAATTTGTTCCCATAAGGAATAATGTAAATTAGATTAGTCCTTTTAGACCCCCAAAAATGCACTTACATAATTGTTTGAGTTTGGAGCAGTATGAAATCCGGGGGTCCACTGTATATACTACATGTAGTGGACCCCCGGATTTCGTACTGCTCCCAACTCGAACAATTATGTAAGTGTATTTTTGTAAGTGCTTTTGTAAGTGTATTTTTGAGGGTCTGAAACGGACTAATCTAATTTACATTCGTCCTTACGGGAACAAATTCGTTCGGTAACGGCACTCGAACAGCATTCTGGAGAGAATTATTGACGAAATCCAGGGGTCCACTGTAGTATATACATGTATATATATACTATATAAAATGCATAAAATACTATAGTAATTTAAATACTGTAATCAAAAGCCAAGTTAATGAAGAAGGTTGTAAAGCTAATGATACTAGTCACCATTTTCAATATAACAAGCCAAGATAGTACTGTATTGTACTCAATTTTCAACAATTAAGGTGATGAACACTTAAATGTATATTTTTATAAATTTATTGTTTACCATTATAAGAATACAGCTATAAAGATATGAGAAATAAATGCAGGTACTAACTATAATTCATACAGTATTTGGTTAAGAGGTATTCAAGTAAGGTTCCTCATGTATCATCAAGAACAAACATGACAAATATATATTTCTGAGTTACACACATAAATGCCTACTTCTATGCACAATTCCACATAACCATCAAGAACATAAAAAGCTAATGCATGAAAAATGTTGATTCTCACTACTGGAAAATTAACACAGCATGACTTTTCCATATACTGTAACTAGTTGTTTAACAAATTTCACTATGTATATAAAATTCTAATACTGAAAAATACCTATTAGATTTGGTTCTCCATGTTGTAATTCTTGAGTATTAAACCTCATTATGCTTCCACTTCCTCAAACTAATTCTTCCACAAATGCCCACATCAATAACAGTATTTGGAATCAAAAAGCATACAGGTATAGTTTATATAAAACCTTTGCTGAATATATATAGAAAATAAATCATTACAACCATTTCTATCTGTTGTGTTTAGGAGTTGAAACATCCAGCATAAAATACAGTGACTTATTCAGCAAAGAACTAATGAATGCAACACATTTATACCTTCACAAGAAACTATGACTATTAGTCTCATCTATGAAATATTAACAGGTTTATAGAATACTGTCCTGCTCTTTGGCACAAAATTCATATTGGTCACAGAAGATTTAACGGTATGACACACAAAATTTATTTACAGTCGTTATGTATATATACACATTCAGTATGTCTAAAACAGAAAATATCATACAAACTATTTTATCATAAATGCTTCTAAAATACTAGCCACATAACACTTATGCATTGTATCTACAAAGATGTTAATGTCAAGATATCCAGAGATCTTAAATTTTAACTTTCATTTATTCATGAAAAAAATTAAAATCCAAGACATTATACATCACTAAATTAGGAGTGCATTTTTGTATAAAAAAGGTGCACGAAGAAAGAGTGGTACTGTAAATACAAAAATAACAACATTCATGAAATGCATTTAACTTGCGAGGGTCAGTCAGCATTGCATACTAGAGGATGCAAAAGAGCAGAAGTAGGATAAAGAAGGCCATTAGAAAGTATGGCAAAGCAGCACAGTCATAAGGTATTCGATCAACTGTAGAAAAAAACTACAAATCAGTTTTAAATTAAAAATGGCATTTCAAAGAGGAGAGCAGAGAAGGCAAGCACTGTGAATGAGGTTGAGAATCCAGTCGACATGTTCTTTAATAGTGTGACTATCAAAAGATGTTGAAGAGTCAGCCTAATTTATCAACTCTCTCAAAATTTTTATCAAAGGAGGCACCCTTCCACGAGAGGACCATCAGGATTGCTAGAATTCAATATGAGCCTTGATTAAACCGAGTATACTTTATTTATCAACGCAGGCCTGGCCAAATAAATGAAATCACTGGCAAACAACCAGAAAGGGTGACTACCTGCTATGAAAAAAAAGGGTGAAGCAAAATAGCCAGTAACAGGGAGAAGATGCCATAATCTAAAATTAAGGAAAATGCAGAAAACATAACAGAACAGTACTGCACTAATGCTTTTATGTAAATGAAAATTTAAAAAAATATGCATGGTACAATAAGTTACTTAAAGAAGCAAGAGGATCATAAGCATAGGTCTCCTCCTGTAGTTACAAACAAGTACAGTAATTACACAAATATACAGCACCCGGAGGTGAAGCTTGACCTCTACATTATTCATTATACATGATAATCACAGTAGATTATCAATTATCCAGAGATCAGCTAGTCTGCATTTAACATTAAACAATGGTCTTGTTTGATCAGGCACCTAAACAAATACTACAGCAATGTTACAAGGAATGTGTAGTAAAAAAAGGGACCATAAAAAGATGATTACATCATCTGGTAGAGTTGAAATGCTATGGTAAAAGATACTGTATTCTAAATTCTATTCACAAAAACAATTACAAAATCATTTATGCTGTCAGTCACTGTATGTTTATACATTAAGGGGGTAAAAATAACCTCATTATCCAAGATCATATACATTTGAGCATCACGAGGATCATCAAAATAAGAAAAGGTTCAAAGACAACTTTCCAAAATAAAATATTTAATTCTACATTACATACTGTAATTTAAATGCGTTCCTTAAATTCCTTTGTTATACAGTGGTACCTCTACTTACGAGCAGCTCCCAACTCAAACAATTATGTAAGTGTATTTTTGTAGGTGCTTTTGTAAGTGCATTTTTGGGGGTGTGAAATGGATTAACCTAATTTTCATTATTTCTTATGGGAAAAAATTCCTTTGGTATCGGCACTTGAATAGCCGACTGGAACAAATTTTGCTCGTATGTAGAGGTACCATTGAATAACCTTTAAACAGGTAATGAAAAATAATTTATATAGATATAAAATCTGTTACTAAACACTAATCATTATTTTTTCCACAGATTATGAAAAAATAGGTAACTAATAACACAGTACTATTATCATCATCATATTCAAGAGGAAGTACTAAACCTGTGTGGATCACACAGCTCACTGTTGATAGCGGGGACGTATTCATTAGAGGTTTGGGAAATGGATGGTTAATTCGAATGTGAAGTGAGGAATCACAGTTAGTGCAATACATCATTTTCATTAAGAAATCCATTTGTGTACTAAAGAAGGGGCTTTCAAGGAGAACAGCAGATAGATAACATAGCAAGTCTTCAGTGTAAATACAGTGGACCCCCGGATTACGTACTGCTCCAAACTCGAACAATTATGTAAGTTATTTTTGTAAGTGTATTTTTGGGGGTCTATATATATCTTCTTTCTTTCAACACGTCGGCCGTTTCCCACTGAAGCGGGGTGGCCCAAAAGGAAAAACGAAAGTTTCTCCTTTTACATTTAGTAATATATACAGGAGAAGGGGTTACTAGCTCCTTGCTCCCGGCATTTTAGTTGCCTCTTACGACACGCATGGCTTACGGAGGAAGAATTCTGTTCCACTTCCCCATGGAAAAAAAAAAAATATATATATATATATATATATATATATATATATAAAATATATATATATATATATATAATATATATATATATATATATATATATATATATATATAATAATATATATATATAAAATATATATAATATATATATATATATATATATATATATATATATATATATATATATATATATATATATATATATATATATATATAATATATATATATATATATATTTTTTTTTTTTTCAACAAGTCGGCCGTCTCCCACCGAGGCAGGGTGACCCAAAAAGAAAGAAAATCCCCAAAAGAAAAAACTTTCATCATCATTCAACACTTTCACCACACTCATACATAATCACTGTCTTTGCAGAGAGCTCAATACTACAGCTGAGAAAAGTCCCTCCCAGCTGTCACTATCTCAGACCCCTCCTTTAAAGTGCAGGCATTGTACTTCCCATTTCCAGGACTCAAGTCCAACTAAATCAATTAACTGGTTTCCCTGAATCCCTTCACACAATGTTACCCTGCTCACACTCCAACAGATCGTCATGTCCCAAAAACCATTCGTCTCCATTCACTCCTATCTAACACGCTCACACATGCTTGCTGGAAGTCCAAGCCCTCGCCCACAAAACCTCCTTTACCCTTCCCTCCAACCTTTTCTAGGACGACCCCTACCCGCCTTCCTTCCCCTACAGATTTATACGCTCTCCAAGTCATTCTACTTTGATCCATTCTCTCTAAATGACCAAACCACCTCAACAACCCTCTTCAGCCCTCTGACAAATACTTTTAGTAACTCCACACCTTCTCCTAATTTCCACATTCCGAATTTTCTGCATAATATTTACACCACACATTGCCCTTAGACAGGACATCTCCACTGCCTCCAGCCTCCTCCTCGCTGCAGCATTTGCAACCCATGCTTCACACCCATATAAGAGTGTTGGTACCACAATACTTTCGTACATTCCCTTCTTTGCCTCCATGGATAACGTTTTTGTCTCCACAGATACCTCAATGCACCACTCACCTTTTTCCTTCATCAATTCTATGGTTAACCTCATCCTTCATAAACCCATCTGCTGACACATCAACTCCCAAATATCTGAAAACATTTACTTCTTCCATAATCCCTCTCTCCAATGTGATATCCAATTTTTCTTATTTAAATCGTTTGATACCCTCATCACCTTACTCTTATCTATGTTCACTTTTAACTTTCTACCTTTACACACTCTCCCAAACTCGTCCACTAACCTTTGCAACTTTTCTTTAGAATCTCCCATAAGCACAGTATCATCAGCAAAAGTAACTGTGTCAACTCCCATTTTGCATTTAATTCTCCATAATTTAATCCCACCCCTCTCCCCAACACCCTAGCATTTACTTCTTTACAACCCCATCTATAAATATATTAAACAACCATGGTGACATTACACAACCCTGTCTAAGACCTACTTTTACCGGAAGTAATCTCCTCTCTCCTACACACCCTAACCTGAGCCTCACTATCCTCATAAAAACTCTTTACAGCCTTCAGTAACTTACTACCTATTCCATACACTTGCAACATTTGCCACATTGCTCCCCTATCCACTCTATCATATGCCTTTTCTAAATCCATAAATGCAATAAAAACTTCTCTACCTTTATCTAAATACTGTTCACATATATGCTTCACTGTAAACACTTGATCTACACATCCCTACCCACTCTAAAGCCTCCTTGCTCATCTGCAATCCTACTCTTGTCTTACCTCTAATTCTTTCAATAATAACCCTGCCATACACTTTACCTGGTATACTCAGTAAACTTATTCCCTATAATTTTTACACTCTCTTTATCCCCCTTCCCTTTATATAAAGGAACTATACATGCTCGCTGCCAATCCTAGGTACCTTCCCTCTTTCATACATTTATTAAACAAAAATACCAACCACTCCAGCACTATATCCCCCTGCTTTTAACATTTCTGTCATGATTCCGTCAATTCCAGCTGCTTTACCCCCTTTCATTCTACGTAATGCCTCACGCACCTCCCCCACACTCACATCCTGCTCTTCTTCACTCCTAACGATGTTGTACCTCCTGGCCAGTACATGAAATTATCGCCTCCTCTTTTCATCGACATTTAAAAGTTCCTCAAAATATTCCCGCCATCTACCCAATACCTCCAGCTCCCATCTACTAACTCCCTACTCTGTTTTTAACTGACAAATCCATTCGTTCCTAGGCTTTCTTACCTTGATTTATCTCACTCCAAAAATTTTCTTGTTTTCAGCAAAATTTCTTGACATATATATATATATATATATATATATATAGAATATATATATATATATATATATATATATATATATAAATATATATATATATATATATATATATAATATATAATATATATATATATATATATATATATATATATAGAATATATAATATATATATATATAAATATATATATAATATATATATATATATATATATATATATATATATATATATATATATATAATATATATATATATATATATATATATATATATATATATATATATATATATATATATATATATATATATATATATATATATATATATATATATATATATATATATATATATATATATATATATATATATATATATATATATATATATATATATATATATATATATATATATGAATATATATATATATATATATATATATATATATATAGATATATATATATATATATATATATATATATATATAGATATATATATATATATATATATATAGAATATATATATATATATATATATATATATATAGAAATATATATATATATATATATATATATATATATAGTATATATATATATATATATATATATAAATATATATATATATATATATATATATATATATATATATATATATATATTATATAGTTAATATATAAGTATTATATATATTTCAGGATCTTAGCTGACAAATTCAATCAGAGCAATTTTAAAGAAGAAAAAAGCACAATATTGCAACTAGAAAAATACACAGATAACCCGCACATGGGAGAAACTTATGACGACAATTCGGTCTGACTTGGACCATTAGTGTGTGACTAGTTTATGGTCAAAGTTGGATTGAAACATCACGAGTCTCTCTCTCCTGTGTGTGGGTTATCTACGTAGTGTAATTTTGCTTAGTCACAATGGATATATTATGGTATGTACAACATTTTTCTCCCTCCTTTCAAGTAATATGTCATACCAACTCATTATAATCTTAAATACTGTACATAAAAGCAAAAAACAAAATCAATGAATCTGATTAAAAAAACCTAACCTAAACACTTTCTTTAATTTTCTCAAATCTCTGTTTAACCTTATTCACTTCCTCCACCCATAAGCTCTACAGTAACACCTTCATGTACAAGCCTCCTCAAAGGACGTTGGGTAGTTTCAAATTTAGGTTGGATAAATTCATGAGTGAGAGGGGTTGGATTTGAGTGGGACTCGCGCATGAGTGGGTAGAATTGTCAAAGCTTATTTCTTGGGTAGCATTGAAAATTGGGTTGAGCAAATATTCTGTTAGTGGGACGGATTGTGAAGGACCTGCCTAGTATGGGCCAACAGGCCTGCTGCAGTGTTCCTCCTTTCTTATGTTCTTATGGTGAGGGTCATCTGACCCATGGAATTGGACTTGTCTTTCCATTCCTTGAGCTGAACCTAACTGCCTCCCATCCCCCAGGTACTGTATGACCTCCAATGGGTTTAGCACTTTTCCCCTAAATATAATAATAATCACACTAAAAAAAAAAAGAAGGCATTAAGGGCAGACAGAGTGTCATGTAAACAAAAGAAAAAAATTAATTAGCCAGATGCTGGTAGACACACAGGGTGCCCGTCAGCACTTTAAACCCACACAGACCACCGAAAGTAATGAAGACATCACCCCATCCAAACAGACCCCACCCCCAGCCATGCTGACATCACCTGACCCAGATCACACTAACCAGCAGATGACATCAACCAACCAAGAGACTCCACTTTCAGCCATGTTCACATCATCTCTACCCACAAATTCCACTTCTTGCCACACTGACATCACCAACCCATGCCACCCACACCAGGCTTACATCAAGTTAGTTATTATTATTATAATCAAA
>WNWK01033915.1:0-20791 GCA_009830355.1 Cherax destructor | reverse complement strand
CGGGGGAATACAAATCAAAATTAACCGTTAAAATTTAGGTGCCTTATCGTCCTTATGTGTGCCGAAAGTTCTTTTACACTCTCCAGGTCAGCAATTTCGCCTGCCTTGAAGGGAAGTTATTTACAGCAGTTTCCGCCTAGAGAACAAACGATTTGAAAGGAATCATCATGGGCATGGGCTTGGCATCCCTAGTTTTGAAGGTTCTCATTATCCATCCTATCTTTTTTCTAGCAAATGCGGTAGATACTTTGTTGTGGTCTTTGAAGACGAGACCCTCAGACATTATCCTCCCAGGTCCTTCACATTACTTTTTCGCTCTATTGTATGGTAAGAATTTGTTGTATACCCTGATACAGTTTTTATTTCCTCAATTTTCCATATCTGAGTAGTTGAAATTTCTCTTCATTGAACTTCATATTGTTTTGAGTGTCCCATTTGAAGATTTGGTTGATGTCAGTGTGGAGTCTTGCGGTGTCGATAATTCGGTGTCATCCGCAAAGGAAGACATGGAGCTATGGCTCTATCTGTCTATGTCAGATATGAGGATGAGGAATTGAATGGGAGCGAGTACTGTGCCTTGTGGAACAAGCTTTTCACCATAGCTGCATCAGACTTTACTCTGTTTACTGTTAGTCTTTGTGTTTTATTTGTCAGGAAGTTACAGATCCATCTACCAACTTTTCCTGTTCTCCTTTATCACGCATATTGTGCTAATACACCATGGTCACACTTTTTGAAAACTTTTGCAAAGTCTGTGTATACTACATTTTTTTTTGTTTATCTCAACAGCATCCAAAACCTTTATTTAAATACTGTTCCTTATATTTTTTCACTGTAAACACTTGGTTTCCCACCCCTACCCTACCTAAAGTCTCCTTGTTCGTCTGCGATCCTACTCCCCCTCATACTCTTAATTCTTTCAAAAAAGGTCTAAAACGCTTTCCCGGGAATACTCAACAGGCTTATTCCTCTATAATTCTTACACTTTTTGACTTTATAAAAAAGAACAATACATGCTCTCTGCCAACCCCCAGGTACTATACCCTCTTCCATACATTTATTAAAATAAAAAACACCAAATACCCCAAACTATATCCCCACCTGCTTTAACTTTTTAAATCTTTACCCCAATCAATTCCAACTGCCTTACCTCCTTTCATTCTACCCACTGCCTCACGCACTTTCCCCACACTCACAACTGGCTCTTCCCTCCTCAAAATGTTATACCCCCCCGCCCAAACAACATCAACTTTTTAATAGTTCCTCAAAATATTCCCCCCATAACCCAAGCACTTATATGTTAAATAACTGAACTTAGCCATACAGTTAAAAAAGGGTTTGGGGGTTTGGTGGCAACAACCTTAAACCAAGACAGCAATCCCCTAAGCGTACGTAATAAGGCAAACAGATTTGGGATTTTTATCTAGAAGTGTAAGTAACAGAAAGTCCAGAGGTTATATTACAGCTTTATACATCGTTAGAAAGGGCCCTCCCCTGATTATGCAGCTCAGTTCTTTCCATATTACAAAATGGATATTAATTCGTTAGAAAACATTCAGCGTAGAATGACTAAATTAATACATAGCATTAGAAATTTTTCCGTATGAAGAAAGATTAAAAACCCCCAAAAAAATTACATTCACTTGTAAGACGTAGTGGGGGAACGATCGGGATAAAAGGGAAAAGGGGTTTTAAAAAAAGGGGGGATATAAAAAAGGTCTTGAGGATATCTCCCCAAGAAACCCGCAATAAGGGTTTCCCAAGTTGGGATAAGTTTAGATTTAAAAAGGATATAGGAAATTTTTGGGTTTTTGGAAATAGGGAGTTGAGGGGTTTGCCTAGTAGGGTTATTAAGTCCCCCTTTTGGGTGGAAAATTTTTAAAAAATTTGGGGGGGGGTTGGAAGTGGGACTCCACATGAGTGAATGGAATTGTCAAAGCTTATTTTTTGGGTACATTAAAATTGGGTTGAGAAGTTTCTGTTAGTGGGACGGATTTGAAGGACCTTCCTATTGGGCCAACAGGCCCGCTGCAGTGTTCCTCATTTCTTATGTTCTTATGTTCTTATCTTCCGTACCTCTAAGTTTCCGTCTTTTAACCCCCCCTCCCCCTTTTTTAAATGTCAAATCCATTTTTGTTCCCCCCAAAAATTTTCAACTTTTTAATCTCACTCCAATTTTTTTTTTTTCTCAGCAAAATTTGTTGATAGCATCCCCCCCCCCCTCTCATTTGCTGTCCTTTTTTTTTCCTTCACCATTCTCTTAACCTTCTTTTTTTTTTTTTCTTTTTTTATGCAAACTTTTTTTCCCCTTACTCTCTCTTTAATTTTTATTCCCCCAATTCTCTTTTTCCCCCCCCATCCTTTCCTGTTAAAAAAATTTGATGAACACTTTTTTAATCTACCCCATACCACTTCAACCTCATTTCCTGTACTCCCCCCCCCATTTTTAGTTGTTTATATCTTACCCTAACCCCTCCTCCCCCAATTTATAAATCTTCACTTCTCTCTTTTTGGATTCTATTCTCCTTTTTTCCCCCCTTTTTCTCTACTGTAGCTACAAAAAAGTGATCTGATATCTTTTCCCCCCTGTAAACATGTACATCCTGAAGCCTACCCATCTCCCTACAATCAAAAAACTGCTGTTTACCCCCATCATATCTTGTATTTAATTATTTTTTTTTTTTTTAAATATGTATTACCTATAAAAACCCCTTTCTGTCCTTCAATCAAAGGTCCCCTTTTTTCATTTTTCACCTGCCAAAATTTTTCATTTTCTCTACACTCCTTTTTCCAGATGCATACACATTATTAAAACCCCTTTTGCATTTTGGCCCCTTTTTTTAATCCACATAATCCTCAATTTTTTTTATATTCACTCTTTCCTTCCATAACTATCCTTCGACATAATTACCTTGTAGCTCTAACTCCCCGTATCTGACTTAACCCCAAATTTTTTTCCCCCCAAATTTTCCCCTACCCCCCCGCTTCATTTCCTTAGGCTAGAACATCCAACTTTCTTTTTATTCATAACATTGGTAATCATCTCTTTTTTTTATTTTACATCCACGCACATTGAAACATTCCAATTTTAAAAAATTTTTTTTTTTCTTTTTAAATTTATACAGGAGAAAGGGGGGTTTTTTTGCCCATTGCTTCCGGCATTTTAGTCGCCCCTTAAAAGGCGTACGGAGGAAAGATTCATTTTTCCCCCTTCCCCCTGGGGAAAGAGAGAAAAAAAAGCAAGAACTATTTGAAAAATGGGGACTACTGTTGAATATTAATTGGGACAGTGATGAAATAGACATTTTTTGGAAAAAATTTTTGTTTATTTGAAAATTTGGGTATTTATGAAAAAAATTTATTTCTAAAAAAATGACTACCTTTTGCTTTTATAAGCATTGCTACCCCTTTTGGGGAAAAAACAACAATGTTGAACACATTTTGAAAATTTCTTCCCCCAACAACAGTCCTTTTTGGGATTCTGTTTTTTGGGTTTTTCCCGTAGATTCTAATTGGGTTTACGTCAGGGGGGTTTCCGGGGCCCTTTTTTTAAAGCTTACTCACTTTCGAAGAATGTCAGCTTTTTTTTGAAAGTGTGGCATGGAGAAAAAATCCTGCGGGGAAAAAGCCTTCTCTATCAAAAAAGTCTCTACCCCAAGGGGGAAACAAAAACTTGATAGGTTTTTATATGTGTCACTGTTCCCTCTTTTCCCCCAAAAAAACAAAACCCCCCGGGGGGTTTGGGAAACCCCCCCAAAAAAATCTTCTCAGGTGTATTTTTTGGCACTTTTAATTTCCAAAATTTGAAAAGATTCCCACTCCATTTCACTAACAGTCTGTACCCATGTACTTAAAAATGCGCCACAGCCGAACATGGAATTTTTTTCCTTTCATCTTCGTCCCCCCTCATGATCAGTACCCCCTATCCCCATTTTCTTAAAGGGGCCTTCGTCGAACAATTGAAGAAAAAAAAATTTTCCCAGCTAAAAAATTTTTGAGATCTTTCCTAGTTTTCTTGGGACCCTTTCCCTTTTTTTAAAAAACCCTTTTCATCTTGCGTTTTCTTCCACTCTTCCTTGTCAGTGCTAAAAATAAAGTTAAACTCTTTTCCCAGAATCCGACCAACAGTTAAATTTTCTGGGTCTTTTTAAAGATCTGTCTGATACTCAAATCACTTGCCATTTTGGTGTAACATCCATTAATTTAAATAGTAACCCCGGGGAAATGAAGGGAGAATTTGGAAAAACCCCCTTTTCTCACGAACCTTTTTTCCGAATAGCCTTACATAACAACAACAACTGTTTTGTTACTGGAAACGGGGCCACCACAAATGAATGGTTGCCAGAAGTCGGGGCAAACTCTTTTGAAAAGAAAGGCCCAAAAAAATTAATTGCTGGGGACAAGAATGAATAATCACAAAATTTATAGTCACTTAATTTCCCCCTACTGTTTTGGTTGCGGGGGCAGTCCCCAACTTTTGGCATTATTTTTTCACTGGCCCCTTTTTGGCTCAGCCCGGGGGGCCTTATAGTACCTTTTCCAAAGCTAAAAAAAACCTGACTCTACTATGTGTTTCTTCCCCCGGTCGTTTCCCCTTCCCCCCGTCTAAATCTGAACAAATTTTCTTAACGCCCCCGTGACTCATCTGAATTTTCAATTTTTGCTGTGCCTTCGTGTTCTGATTCCCCATCTCTCAAACTTCTTTTTCCCCCCATCAATTCCTTGTACGTTATTATCTATTACCTTTTTTTTTTTGACCTTCAGTGTCATTAGGTTGAGTTCCCTTCCCCTTTTTTCCTAAAAACAATTTAACTCTAGAAATAGTCTCTTGCATCCCTTTTTTCTTTCTTAAAATTATTCATATCTATCATAGTCAAAATTTTTTTTAATTGCCATGTCACGTTGTTAGGTTACTATTAATATCAGTGCTTGTGGGATGGCTTTCTTCTAATGCTATAATATTCAATCTTTCTGGCTATGGTACTGGTGTGCCTGGGGAAAATTTCCCCCCCCCTTTCAGCGTCTCTGCCTCCCCCCCCGTGATAGTATTTGCTTGGACCTTCTCTTTTTTGCAACATTAAACTCCCCTTTTTTTTGTTGGGTTTACAAGGCTTTTTTTTAACTCTTCCCTTTTTGTTTTGCATCCTATATCGACAGATGTAAAAAACTTAGGTTAAAAACTTAAAGTTACTATAAAAAACTTAGAAACTTTTTAAAAAATTATATTATTTGTAACAGAAAAAGCTACTCCCCCCTAATTTGGTTAGAAAATAAAAGCACAAATGGCTTTTAAATGAAAAACCTGCTTTAAAAGCACGGGAAAAAAAATGAATATCCATTAGGACCTTTATTGACCAAAAAGGGGGCTTTTGACACGTAAAGGCACCCCCTCCACAAACTTGACCCTTATGGTATAAAGGCCATGCACTTGCATTTCAAACCCCATCTTTAACAGGGGATCAATACGTTCTATCAAGGACACAATCTCATAAAAGCCATTGATATGGAGTCCCCAAAAAAGTGTACTTGGTCCCCTGCTTTTCCCTTTTTTTACATCAATGATCTTCCCAATGTATCCCCCCCCAAATCTTCCCCCCCCAAAAACCATTGTTAAAAAATGAAAAAAAATCGACCTGGATGACTGCCAATAAACCACATTAATATTGAAAAAACCTTCTATTTATATTTGGTAACAGGCGGTGTTCCCAAATGAAATTATGATTGACAACACTTTTTTACTAAACAAAATGAGGGCAAATTTCCCCGGGCCTTCACCTTGACAACAACCTGAATTCAGCGCCCATGCCCCAAAACATAACAAAAAAGGATCCAAAACTTTTGGGGGCCTTCCAAAATCGTTACTATGTACCTCCCAAACAGCCCTACTCACACTATATTATTTACCCTCTATCCCTACCTCACTATGCTATTTGTTCTTTAAAAATCAGAAACCCCAAAAATAGGCAACCCCCCCCCCTCCCTCTTCCCAAAAACCTAAACCTACTCAATGTCAGAACATTTCCCCCAAAAAAATGTGCCCACATTTACAAAACCATAAAAATTTTTAAAATTAACCCTGAACTAAAACCTTTCTTGACAGTTGCAACAAGACCCTTTGACAATTGACACAAAAATCTATGACATTCCTCGTGTCCCCTAAACATCTCAAAAAAAATTGATGCACATAAAAAAGGGGCCCCCAAAACTGGGGAAAAACCCCCCCCCGAAAACTCTGAACTAAAAAAAATTTACCCCTTTTTTTAAAAAAAATGTTAAAAAAAATCTTATCTCCCTAACACCCCAAATTTGCTAAACCAATAATAACACCCCAATTTTTTTTTTTTTCTGATAAACACATCCAAAACAATATGTCCTATTTGTTATCTGTAATTCCCAATAATTTACACTTACACCCCCCCCAAAAAACTGTATAAAAAATTCCTAATATAAAATAGCCTTTTGAAATCTTAAGTTAGTCCTATGTCCACCTAAAACCTTCCGACGCTCGACAAATCAAATATTATCGTTTATTTTGTATGTCTCTCCCTCAAAATTTTAAATCAAAAAATTTTACCCCCAAATAAACCCCCAAATTGTACTGCCCCATACCCTAAATCATTATTGGTAAAAATGTTTTAATCTGCCCGAAATGCCTAGGTATGCCTGAAATCCCTGGATTAAATCCTGGATGCCTGAAATGCCTAGGTATCCTAAAAATGCCTAGGTATGCCTGAAATGCCTAGGAATTAAAAATGCCTAGGTATGCTAGTGGCCCTTTGTAATCAAAATGTAATGTAAATTTTAAAAAAACCAAACATTGAAAAGTTTTAAAAAAGGGGAAAAAAATTTTTTAAATTTAAATTTTAATTTTTTTTAAATTTCTTTTTTAAAAGAATATATTGTTTTTTTAAAATTGCCCCCTTTTTTCTGTTTCCCCCCGTAATTGACTCTTTTTTTACCTATCAGATGTTTTAGTCTATTTTTTTTTCCCTTTTTTTTAGATATAATTTCCCCTATTTGGAACATAAGTGCATGGGCAACTTGAACTATGGACACCAATGATAAAATATTCGCCCAGACCCCTGAACCCCCTTAACCCCCGTGGACCCCTTTTGGGGCACCAATGAACACCAAAGGAAATATCCAAGGCTGACAATAGTTTATCCCTTATATTCCTTAATAAATGTGTCAACTGCAATCACTTTAAATTTTAAAAAAATTTTTTTAAAATCATTTTGGAGTAGCTGACAAAGTCATCTATTTTTTTAAGTTGTCGTCTTACTCTAGCCAGTCATCGTATTTCCCCCCCGGGGGCCCCCTCCGTTATACACTAAAGTAATGAAAAATCTTATTGTATCTACGCAGAGGTGTATATCTCAGTTTATATACCCCGAGGGTTTTCTCTCAGTGTATCCCGCACCCCAGGGGGTTCTCTATTTCCCGCACCAAAAGGGGAAACTCCGGGGGCGTATGCAGGGGTTTGCTATCGTCCGTGTTTGGGTTTTTTAAAAAATTTGCTAAGGGAAAAGGTTACATACAGCCTTTCCCCCCCCAAGTTTTATAAGCTTCAAATTAACACACCAACTGAAGGAGCCCCAGTTTATCAATATTAATATTATAATATTAATAATAATATTAAAAAAAAAATAAAAATAATAATAAAAAAATAATAATAATAAAAATTTTAATTTTTTTAATTATTATTATTATTATTATTTTTTTTTTTTTAATTCAAAGGAAGTGATAAACCCCAAGTCCAACATCGGGGGAAAAGAATAATCAGGTTTAATGAAAAGGAAAAGGGAAAAGGGGCCTTCAATCCCCACCCAAAAAGGGGGGCATCAACTGACTACTTTAGCTACCACATCCAGAAAACGACCTTCCCCCTTCACTCCAGCGTCTACCACCGGGGGACTAATCCTGTGGGGACACTGCTATAAAAAGGCTTTTGGGGAAACTGAAAGGAAAGACACAACATCAAGGCAGACGGGGCGAAAAATTTGCCTGCTACCCCCAAAAAAAAAGGGGAAGGGGCCCCGAACTAGAATGAGGACCATCAAGGTTGGGGTTTCCCTATGATGACCTACGTTGGCTTTTTTGGTTTTTATTTGGACTTTCGCGGGGGTTTTTAGTCCGCCCCCCTAAAAATTATGGGCCTTTGTAATAATCATTTTCTCAGGACCCTCCAAAAATTTTTTTTAACCACTGAACACACAAGGATGCTGGAAACCCCACTTTGCAGTTTCCAAACTATTGAACAAAAAAAGAAAGTTACAGTATCACCAAATATTTAGGTTCCCTTTTCTAGACTGTCCCCCCCATATCGTGACACAGTTAAAACCCCCATTTTTTACTGTTCCCTGACTCCCTCTCCAAATCGGATGATTAAAAAAACCCTACCCGGGGGGGGGTTGAAACCTCATCCCCGGGGGGTAAACCACCCGGGGATGGTTTTTACTGTTCCTTGCCAAAACCCCTCATAGTAGTAAACAAGGTCCCAGGACGATTTTTTTCAACAAACCGACCATTTTCACCAAGAGGCTGACCAAAAAAAAAAAGTTTCTTTTTTTAAATTTGGTAATGTATAAAAGTTTGGTTTTGGGTGCCTGCTCCCGGCATTTTAGTCGCCTCTTGACACGCATCCACGGAGGAAAACCCCATTCCCCCTTCCCCATGGAAATAATAGGAAATAAACAAGAACAAGAACTAAAAAGAAAATAGAAAAAACCCCAAATGGTGTTATATTTTTTACATGCATGTGTACTGTGAAAAGTGAAAATAAAAGGGTACCTGAAATCAGGACAAAAAAGATTCCTAAAAATATCTTATTTCACCTTTTTTTTCCTCAACTTAACATCCTGGTTTTTAAATAATTAAAAAAAAAGAACAGTTGAGGGTCAGAGAATAATTTTAGGATTAGAAAATAATGAGAGGTCAGACAATAGTTGGGGATCAGAGAATGATTGTAAAATCAGAGAATAAATGAAGGGTTAAAAAAAGTTGAGGGCTTGATGAATTGTTGAGGGGTCAAAAATTTTTTAAAAATTAAAAGGAAGAGAATATGTGTAATAAGTTTAATATTGAGAGGGGTTTTTTTACCCCCATGGGGAAAAAAAAATTTACCCGATTGTTTTCTTCATAATATAGGATTGTTTGTCACATTATAGTCTTAATACCTATTGTTTTTTTTTAAAATAACCAGTGTTGAATGTTTGATGTTGACATTAAGATCAAGGTGGATGCCATTAAAAACAAAGGGTCTTTGATCAAGATAAAATGATATTTCCTCCATTTCCTTTAATTTAAACTTATTGCTTTCCATTTCTCCCCTGATGACTTATGGATTTTGAGCTTCCCCCGATAATAATAAAAAAAATAATAAGGAAGTTGTAGAATAATGAAAAAAAAAGGAAAATTTCAGGGGCCCCCTATATAACCTCTTCAAGAAAAGTTTAATAAAGAGGTTGTGCTGGTATCAATCTTAAATGCGGGTATGTATGAATTAGTGTTATATAACAAACTTATTATATTTTTTTTTTACTTACGGTCTGTTGTTCTTCAGTCCTTCATTAGTGTAGTCATGCATACGATTTTTTCGTTCTTGATTATATCTGTAAGGCATCTTGAAGAAGAAATTTAAATACACCGTCATGCTTATGTTCAAAAGCTCTGTCAAAAGGAAATTTTTCCCCCTCTTGTTCAATAAAACCCTTTTTTTTTATCATGACAACTAGCAACTGGAAATTTTTTAGTATCCCACAGATGCCAAGGTGCATAGCATGGAACCAGAATTATCTTTAATCCATCTGGGAATGCCTTTTTAAAGGAAAATTTTAACTACATTGGCTTTTTCCCTTTTTTTGCTGAAAATGGAGAGCTGTTTAAACCCTTTTTCGTTGCTAAAAAGGGTCCATTTCGTAGAAGGTTTTGCACAGACTAGTATCCACAACGGGGCTGAAAAGGGGAAGTGCTTTTTCCCTTTTTTAAATTTTCCCCTGACTAACTTGTCATCATCATTTGAAAAGGGGTATCCACATATACTTGTATAACCTTTCTAGCAGCCAGGGGAAGAGGTGTCTTCCTCCCCCCGGGCCCCTTTTGATGCTCCATTTTTAAAAATAGGGGACATTCCCAGACCCTCGTGTTATAGCAATTTGAAGTGGGGAATTACCATCTTTATCTTCCCCATCAACATCTGTTGAAAAATTTAAAATAGATAAAACAAAAATTTAAAAAAAATTTTGCATTTCTTTCAGCTGCATGGAAGAATATTTTTATTACTCTTATCCACAAATTTAGATTAGCTCTTTTTTTTGATAAACGGGGGAAAATTTTCCCATGAGAATTTAAAAGAAAACTAAGCAATCAGACATTGCTTTACCCAAGCGGGGTTTTTTTCCCTTTTTTTTATTTCAATATTTCGATCTGCCCCATTCTTGAAGCTGCCGACATTTTTTTTAAACCCCCCTTTTGAAAAACAAATGAAAACGTGTTTTCCTCACGGTTTTTTATATCTATATCAGCTTTTTTTAATTCAACACAAAACGGTTGCCCCCCTATAACAGCCAGCAGAGGGAGTTTTTCCGTTTTAAGAGTAGCTTTTTTTCTATCTTTATCATTAGACAACAGAGCACGCAAAATCCCAAAAAAATTTTTGGGTGCCCTAATGTAATGGATTAATTTTTTGGGGGTTAAAAACTTGCAAGCTTTTCCACAAGAGTTTTATTACATCATGCCTTCCTGAAAGCAAGATGCGGGGGGCTCATTTCTTCCTTATTTATAGCATTTACTCAATATTTGATGTTAAAATATGCTGCATATTTTTTTTTTCCCATCTTTTGCCCTAGTGAAGGGGGTGTCATCTGATGTATTTTTTTAAAAATTTACATGCACATCAGTACACTGGAAGACGTCGAAATAAATGGGGGAGGCAGCATAGGGAATGGGGGGAAAAATTTCCCCCTGAAGTCTTGTATTTTTTCCGGCACCTTGTTTTAGACAAAAAGGGGGCACAAGACAAAAACCCTTTCTTGGCTGCAAGATGAAGAGGTATATGATTTTTTTTTCCTTCAAGTTGTTGTGCATCTTTTTTTCCCCCCAAAAAAATTATTACTCATCATGTCTCCTTCAGCAGCAAGTTTCAAGGGGCCATTTTATCTATATTTTTAGCATTCAGTTTAATATTTTTAATTGAAAAGATATTGCTATATTTTTGGGGGCCCTTTTTTGCGGGGAAGGGGGGGTCACCGTTTATTTTTAACATTCACTAGAACACTGCAGAAAAAGTCGACCCGCATCACGCCACAGGCAGATAGTGTAATGGGGGAATGTCCAGTGCTGTCTTGTGCCATCCGGCCTCACTGATAGATAAAAACTTTAGAAAACCCTTCTTTTGGGGGGGAAAAAAGTGGTAAATGCATTTGTTTTTTCTTTCAGGGGTTCTTTTTTCACCTTTTCCATCAAAATTTAATTACTTCTTCATCTGATCTTTTTTTGCAGCAAGATGCGGGGCTCATTCCTTTTTTATTTACAGCATTACTTTCAAACCAGAGCACGAAGAAGACGCGACAGCAGTCATAATGACCATTATAGGCGGGATAATTAATAGAATGCCCAGGTTGTCTTTTAAATTGCAATTGCACCTTTTTAAGAGACGATTAATTTTTTCCTAGCTGCCCTTTTTTTGGCCGCTAAATCAGATTATTTGGGGGGGTCAAAATTTTACTTTCTTCAAAAAATTTGTGTTTCTTCGGCCTTTTGTCCCCAAAACCCGTTTTAGAAAAAAATTTTTAGAACCTTATTTTTAGCAAAAAAAGGGTTTAATCTATAATTTGATATGTTCCATGACAAAAAGGGAAAAAAAAATTTAAAAAAAAAATTTCCTTTTTTTTTCCAAAAATATCTCCACTCTCTAAGTCCCCGGGGACTTTGTGGGTACGTTAAATTTTTGGCTCTCTTGTCTTAGTTTACACTTTCAACGCTTAAATTATAAGGTATGTAAATATTTTTTTTGTATAAAATATCAGCTGAAGTATAATAAAGATTTTGGGCTTGTAAAACTGATTTTTGTAAAAACAAAGTTTTTATTTACTGAATCAACACCCTGAAATTTTATTTTTTTTAAATTAAAAAATTTTTAAAACTAACCAAAAAAAAATTACTTTGCCTGTCTGAGCCCAAAACAAAAACAGTTTCTGCCTAGTCTGGGGAACCACAGACAGGGGTTACCCCTTCCCTTGAGGACAACCCCAGAAACGTGTTCCCTTTTAATTGGAGACCAGAAACAGTGTTCTGCCTGTCTGAGGACCACAGACAGTGTTACTGCCTGTACTGAGCCCCCAAAACAAAAACAGTTTTACTGTGCAGAGACCAACAGAAACATTTTTTTTCCCCCTAGTACTGAGAGCCCAAAAGAAACTTTGGTTACTGCCTAGTACTGAAAACCAAAACAAAAACAGTGTTCTGCCTGGTATTTTGAAAACCACAGACAGTGGTTCCCCCGTCTGAGAAAACAGAAACAGTATTTTTCCTAGTCACCCCCAAAACAGAAACAGTAGTTACTGCCTAGTACTGAGAAAACCAAAAAGAAAAAAAGGTAGTTCTCCCTAGTACTGAAAACCAACAGAAACAGTATTACTGCCTGGGTACTGAGAGCCCAAAGGGGGAAACAGTATTACTGCCTAGTACTGGAGGGCCCAAAACCAAAAACAGTAGTTACTGCCTAGTCTAGAGACCAACAGAAACAGTCCCTTAAACGGGGAAAAAAGGGTTTAAACTGAAAACCAAACCCAAAAACCCGGGGTATTTTTAGGGGGGCCCCTTTAGTACTGAGAGCCCAAACCCAGAAAAACAGGGTTTCTGCCTGGTACTGGGGACCAACAGAAACGGTTTTAGTTCCCAAAAAAAATTCTGAGAAAAACCAACAAAAACAGTACTTACTGCCTGACTGGGGACCCCAAACCCCAAAAACAGTGGTTACTGCCAAAAAAATTTCTGAGAAAACCAAAAAACAGTGGTTACTGCCTAGTCTGAGAGCCCAAAACCCCAAAAAAAAAATTTCCCTTCCCAAAAAAGGGTATTTAGGCCCAAACCCAAAAACAGTTTTTTTTGCCCCTTTAGTACTGAGAGCCCAAACCCCAGAAAGGTAGTTAACCCGGGGGGGCCCTAGTCTGAGCCCCCAAAACAGAAACGGTAGTTACCCTGTCTGAGGCCAAAACAAAAAAAAAAATTCCTGCCTAGTACTGAGCCCCCAAAAGAAACAGAGTTACTGCCTAGTACTGAGAGACCAAAAAAAACAGTTTTTTCCTAGTACTGAAAAAACCAAAACGGGAAACAGTACCCCCCTGCCTAGTACTGAGCCCCCAAAACAGAAACAGTGGTTACTGCCTAGCAGAGACCAACAGAAACAGTAGTTAATAAAATTAATTAAAGTGTTCAGTCTACATTTTTCCCTGTCCAAAATTAATTTTTTATTCCCGCATTAGTCACTTCTGCTTTTTTATTTTATTGTTCACCAGTGACTGATTTCTGTAATTTTTTACATAGTATTTTTTGATCAATATTACCTATCTTTCCCCCCCCTTTTTATTCTCATCTTTGTAATTTGTGATTGGGTTTAAGACCTTGTCTGTGCAATCCATTATTTTACCATTTTAAATTAACCCCCAAAAAAGCCCCCCTGAATGCTTATGATAGACCTTATTTTAGACTTCTAACTATATTAAATATAGTATTAACCAAGTTAAATAAATACATGTACATAACCGGAAGTGTTCATTAAACGGGGAAACCCCGTCTTACACCAGATACCTGAAAATGAACCCTGGTCTTAAACCAGATACCTGTAAGTGACCCCCAGATTTCTGTTTTCAACAGCCAGTAAGTGTTCACTTTTGTTGTATACATTGTATTTTTTTTTTCCCCTGCTAAAAATTAAGTATATCACTATTTACTTAATTTACACAAAAAAAATTAAATTTAAAAAATGTTCAGTCTACATATTCCCAGTGAAAATTTAAATTTTATTGCCACATTAGTCACTTCTGTTTCTTTATTGTTCTCCAGTGACTAATTTCTGAAATTTTTTTCTACAAGTATTTTGTGTCTTTTTTAAATTTTTCTTATTTCTATTTCTGACAGGTGCAAAAATTTAAAAAAATGAGTGCAATTTTTTCATTAATACCTTCCTTTAATTGTGTCAGTATTGCATATTAATTCTTAGTGTCATTTCTTTTGAAAATTTGTTTTATTTTTCAAATTGCATAAAATTACTGTTTGTATTTCAAAAATTTCATTGTTTTACTTTTTTTCTAGTATTTTTTTTGTTTGGGGAATTTAAAAAAGTAAAAAAGCCATTTTTTCAATTAATTCACATTGCAAAATTTTCCCATGTCATTGCATTTTCAATGTATCTCCTTATTTTATACAGTGTAATTCAGTGAGTTGTCAATTCTCATGCAGTTCCCCAAAAATTTTTAAATTTTTCTTGTAATGTCTGCAATTTTTTTAAATTTTAAACCCCTATCATATTGGGGGGGAGTAGTTTTTTTGTGTAATATTTTGAATCAATATTACCCACCGTACTACCTCTCTTTATTCTCATCTTTGATTTGTGATTGGGTGTAAGATCTTGTCGGGCAATCCTTTTTAAAAAGATATTTTAAGGGGGAGTCCCCCCGGGGAGCTATCATGGCAACTGTCACAGACGAATATATTTCTTCAGGTGATGAAAAAAAAAGATTTTTTCCCCGATCTTTATAAGAAAAAAAAAGAAGGAAAAGGAGAAAGGGCTAGAGCGCCGACGTAGTCAGGCTCACTTGACTCGTGGGCAATAAAAACCCCCAGACGTCCATGGTGCACAAAGGGAAAAAACCCTTTTCTTCTAAGGAAGACTTTTTTAAAAGCTGAACTTCCCTGACAACACCCTGTTGCAGGGTAGGTGTTTTTTAATGGCAGCAGTACAGGCACATCCGAAGGCGAGAACCCTTTTTTGGGAAAAAAAACTCACACAACTTTGTGCTTGTAACGAAAAAAAAACCCCATCATTCCCTTTTTAAACCCCAAAAAATTGGGGTTATTAGTTGTTCCCCTTTCCATGGGGTACACAAAAAAGGGGGTGAAAAAAATAAATTTGGCCCCTCCGAGGGGGAAACCCCCCCCTTTTTTTGACTCTAAGCGAGCATATCATTAAGCCCAAGAAAAAAGGAAAATCCCAAATTATTGCCAGTTGGGTTGGCCCTGTCCCCCCCCCAAAATATCTGGGTGGGGGGCCTACGTTTCCTACCCATCGACGTGTCCCCCCCCCTCAACGTGGTTTTAAAAAAACCCCCAAAAACCCCAGGTTAAATATGGCAGTAGCCTGTAAATTTTATTTCTTGGTGTGGTAAGTGGGGGGGGAAACTTTCCCAAAAAAAAGAATGCACAGTAGGCTTTGACAGCCAAAAGTAAAGTGCATTAACTGTAAAAAAAAAGGGGGGTTATTTTTCCCCCATAAGGACTGCAGTCGGAACTCAAACAACCTTCGACGAAAAAATAAAAACAGTCCTTTAATCCCATTTGAGGACGAGGCCATCCAGTCTACCACAACCAGAGGGGGAGACTGAACCTCTGAAAAGTGTGGACAGTCCAACCCCCCCGAAAATGATTCTGGTGATACCAGGTGTTTTTCCCCCCAAAAATTGTGGAGGGCTAGCCCCCTGCTAGCACATGTGGAACTACTGATAGTTTACCATTCATCCCTATGCACCCTTTTTGGGGAATTTTGGGATAAGTATGTCCCCCCCCCAAATTTTACATACATCTCCAACAGTCAGACGGACGCTACACATGTAACCCCCTGGAAGCTGGAGAGGGAGTCAGATACGGGACCCACCCACAATAAATGAGGGGTAGTCATGTCACGGGCCCCCAACAAAAGAAAAAAAATTTTAAACCCAAAAAGTACTTTTTAAAAGGGTTTATAGGTGTTACAGAAAGAACTAAGTCAGGTGCCCCCCTTGGAGGGGGTTTTTTTGATTCGCCTAACCTTCCTCAAATTTTTTAAAAACTTGCAGGAAAAAGTTTGAACAGATGCTGACAAGTTTAATAAATATATGATAAGATGATGCTCCTGAGTGGTTGATGATGTAAAAAATGCATCAACAATCTCGGTCCAATTTCAAGCTTTTTGTAAAAAGAAGAAACTCTTGGCTTAAAAAATTCCTTGGAACTTGCCCCAAATTTTCCGGAAAATGCTTAGAAAAAAAAAGGTTCGAAGATAAGCATGTACAAACTATCTATTTGCTTTTAAGTGTCTGCACACTGTAGGCAAAGCATAAAAATGGTCTTACCATTTTAAAAAACAAGAGATTGTAATAACTCACTACAATGGATAGATTAAAAATTTTTTTTTATGGAACATTGTTTTTATTAGGAAGCTGTTGCCTGACTTACATCATATTAGTGCAACCAAGAATATTGTTGTCATCTTTTTTTGCAGGAATGTAGACTAAAAAAAGGAGTACCCCCCCCAAAGCTGTCGGATATGCAGCATATAATTTAAAAGGCCCCAAACCCAAATGTTGTGTGATGTATGTCAAAAAAAACTTCCACATTCACTCCTTCCCCCCGCAGAGTCGAAAAACAACCCCCGTATCATGGTGTCAAAGTATGCGGCATTTTTTCCCAAAAAATTTTTAAAAATTTTTTGCCCCAGAAAACCCCGCTTCGACCTGATGCTTTACCAGATCGCATCAATAGTGAACCTCCCCCCATACTTGGAGATTTTAATGCCAGACAAAAAAATTGGGGGTTTTTTAACCCCAAAAAACCCAAAGGAACTAAACTAGTCAAATTTCTAAATGAGCATGATAATGTTCGTAATGTAGGCACTATTGAGCCCACTCACAAAATGGAGGGGGACTAGATCTGTGCCTTGGGTTTAATACATCATATACGATGCATGACTCTGTTATAGTTGATGATCTTCATCTGATCACTTCCCAAAAATCACAACTGTCAATCCCCCTCAAACTCAAGCAACCCCAAAGGGGGTAAATACAGAAGGAGGAAACTTATTCTCAACCCAGAAAAAAAAAAAAACTTATTTTAAACCCCCTTTGGGGGAATGGTATAAAAATTTTTGGGCCACTGGCACAAAAAAATTTTTTGATGACTAGTTTTTGCTATTGAGACTGTACTCACAGATCAAGTGGGCAGGAAAAGAAAATAAACCTTCCATAGAAAAAAAAAAATAAAAACCAATGTAAATAAAAGCCCCCAAAAAACGCAATCCCCAAAATGCAATGGGGGGATTGGTAAAGCATACCGTGAGTGGGAAAAAACCCCCGGGGGTTCTCAGAACATTTTCCCCAAAAAGCACTAACAAATGCAAGAAATAGAAAGCAAGAACTTAGGCAACAGGAATGGGAACAACCCTTAATGGTTTAAAAAAGGGCTACCCCTTTAAGTCGGGGATGGAAAGGTTTAAAAAAAATAATTTGGGGGAAAAAAACTGGCAATGTTGCTCATCCCTTTCCACTTGAAAAAGCAAATGACCTCAAAAAAAGACTGGTCCAAAATTTAGGTTTAAAAACCCGCCATCTCATATTAGAGAAAACTTAGAGAGTGCTTTGAAGAAATGTTTGAACTGATTAATTTTATGAGCCAAAAATTAAAGGGTTTTCCTCTTCACAGAGTATAAAGAAAAAGGGATTAACTAAAGGTCGATCAACTGCTCCTGGAGAGGATGGTATAACCTATGATATTCTAGAACTTTAAGGCAGTCCCTTTTAAACCTTTGTTGGCACTGTATAATACCAGTTACATTGGGGGGGTTCTTCCTACTTCCGGGGCCAATAGTCTCATTGTCCCCACCCCTTTGGGCCCCCAAAAGCCTGATACATTTGCCCCATCTCCTTAACTAGCTGTCTTTTGAAAAATTTTTTTAAAAAATTTTATTTTAAAAGACTGTACTATAGAATCAGACCCCCAAATCTCCCCCCCTCTATGGGTTCATGAAAGGTAAGAGTGAAGGTTTTTTCCCCCTTTTTCACCTCACACACCTCTATAGTTTTACCCCCATTTTTTGGGGTTTTAAAAATTGCATTTGAATCGTGAACAGAACTGTTATTCTTCATGAACTACCCAAAAAAGAATATTGGTGGTAGCCTACTCGCTGGATAATAGAATACCTGTCAAACAGAGTATCCTCTGTCCTCTACCAAGGCTTTAAAAACGAGCCCCTGCTATTTAATATTCTGATTAATCCCCTTCCCCCAAAGCTCTATCTGCCTCACTAAACATATAGCTATAAGCTACTGATGACATCATGATCCATACAACAGGGAAAAAAAAGATGAGTTCCTTTTTAATGAAGTTCAACAATTTGTAATCGATAGGCCTCATAATATTTTCCCCCTAAAACAAAGATATTAACAAGCAAACGACACCCCCCCCCCCATCTATTTGCAGGGTAAAAAATTTTCCTTTTTCTTTAAAAATTTTTAAAAACTTGGTGAGATGTTCCCCCTTTTCCAAATCTACTATACCACAACTAAAAAAAAAAAGCAAAGATAGACTAAATGCTCTTAAAGCTGTTGCTGGATACAACCCCAACTTTTTAATTTGAGAACCCGGGGAATGATGTACATAGCCTATATTAGGTCCTTAATTGATTATGCTGCTCCCATGTTGATATTAGCTCGAAAAAATTTTTCCCCCCTTTGGGGTTTGAAAAAAGAAGCTCTCAGAATTATTCTTGGCTGTCCCAAATCTACAAAGGTTTTTTAAAAAGGGGGAAACTTGGTATTACTAATTTTCAGTGATAGGATTGTTGAGATTAACCCCTGTACTTGGTATTAGTTGTTAAGAAATGAACCAGACACTGTCACAATGAATCTTACTAAATGTCTAGAAGTAAATACTCACAGATCTAAATGGATTTTTGGGGAAAAAAAGCAAAATTTTTTTAAGTTTTTTTTAAACCCGCATGAATTGTATCACTGTAGGCAACAAGAGATTTCACCCCCCCATGGAAGATTTTTCATTTAATATCACAACCGAAAAACCCCCAAAAAACTCATTGCTAGTAACCCCCCCTTAAATCACTTGTTAAACAACTGCTCAAGAAGAAATTTATCCCTTAGCTGGTAGTAATAAGTTATCTCAAGTTATATACATGATGGATCTAAACAGGAGTCTTCCAGGGCTGGAAAAAGCTCTGGTTGCCCCCCCCAGTTAAGAACAAAAAATAATTTTTTTTAACTAGGCATAAGAATTAACAACTGGGCGTCTACACTGCAAACTGAATTGTTTTCAATCCTTTTGGGGGTAAAGCTAACTTATGACACTGAGCTTGACCCCTATCATCATTACTGATTCTATGTCATCATTGAAGGGGGGTTGACTCATATAATGACTCTAACAGCATGCTCATTGGGGGCCGGTATAGATACTCAAAAAAAAGGGACAAAGGAATTAAAAATACATTTGCTATGGATTCCGTCACACATTGGATTACCCCTTTATGATAAAGTTGATATGTTAGCCAAGAAAGGGACCCATAAAAAGGGGGAAAGTAGAATATAACTTTTTGGGGGATCTGTGTCTAGCATTAGGAATAATATTAGGAGGAAATAAATAAGAAAATGATAGCTATAGGAATGCAGTTGAAGCCTGAGTAGACATAACCCACTATGATAACATAATGTAGATGATGTTTATGGAGCAACTTGCAATGTGAACAAGCTGATTTTAGTGGCCAGGCTTCGGGGGGGCTACAAGTACTTCTGGCAGTTTTTTGGGGGGTACGATGATGATCAAAATAAATGCAAATTATGTGATCAGGCATATGGTCACTGTCTTGAACACTATGTGCTGAATTGTCCACTTATTGAGGAATATAGAGATAGACAGTATAATAACCTATGGCATGTCAAAAAATTTTTATTAGTGAAGGTAGGATACCACTTATTCTAAAAAAAAAATTTTCCCAAATTTGCTTGTAACAGATAAGTGAACTTAATAAATAAATTAATTTCCATGAAGTGTTTTTTTTGGTCATGATAATGCGAGCACATATGGGCATGTTTGTGGAGCAACTTTGCCAAAAAAAAAGACTGACTGATGTTGTAGTGGCCAGGCTTAAGGGGGGTACAGGTACTTTGACAGTTTTTGGGGGGCACAGATGATGATCAAACTAAATGCAAATTATGTGATCAGGCATATGGTCACTGTCTTGAAATTTTTTGTTTTAAATTTTTCAATTTTTTTAGGAATATAGAGATAGACAATATAATAACCTATTTTGGGGGTGTAAAGATATCTTATTCATGAAATAAGATACCTGCTTTTTAAAAGATAATTGAAATGTAGATATAAACCCAAATGTACAATTGTTAACCCCTTTGGGGCCCCAGTGCCTAGGCCTTTTTTTTATCCATATGCTCTTGCCTTTCCGTCCACAGGATGGATATGGGGGGGGACAAAAACTTTGCCACTTCGGTGGCAAAATCTAAAAAAAAACTGAGAGACCAACAGAAACAGTAGTTACTGCCTAGTACTGAGAGACCAACAGAAAAATGGGGTTTTTTTCCTAGTACTGAGAGACCAACGGAAACAGTAGTTACTGCCCCCTACTGAGAGACAAGAGAAACAGTGTTACGCCTAGTACTGAGAGAAAACCCAAAAAAAAACCACAAGAACCATGACAGGAAAAACAACATAAACTCAAGAAAAAAGAAATTTTAAAAAAAAACAGTGATTTAAGAAAAAAATAAAAAATGAATAAGCGAATGGAAAGAAAAAATGACAA
>WNWK01033914.1:0-20792 GCA_009830355.1 Cherax destructor | reverse complement strand
TCCCTGTGCCTTTATTCTTATGCCATTGCAGTTTACACTGATGGTTTTAATTCCTCTGATAGTGTTGAGTTTGCAGCAGTGTTCCTGGACAGTGTTGTGCGAGGTCATTTGTTAAACTCGGCTAGCATTTTCACAGCTGAACTATGCACTTCTCATAGCAATTATTCATATGCGTTCAGGCCTACCTCAACATTTGTGATGGTTTCAGACTCCTTTCATGCTTGCAAGCTATCAAATAATTTAATTCACCTCATCCCCTAGTTCTTTGTATACAACATTGGTTGTGCCACATTTCTAGCAAAAACAAAATAATCATTTTCTGCTGGGTCCCTGGTCATGTTGATATTCAGGGCAACGAACAGGGGGACTCTTCTGCACAGTCAGCGGTACAACCCCTTCTAGTTTCATATAGAGTACAGTAGTACCCCAAGTTTCATACAGCTCCCAACTCGAACAATTATGTAGGTGCTTTTGTAAGTGTATTTTTGGGGGCTGAAACGGACTAATCTAATTTACATTATTCCTTATGGGAACAAATTCGTTTGGTAACGGCACTCGAACAGCCTTCTGGAACGAATTAGGGCCCGAAACTCGGGGTACCACTGTACTCCATTCTCAGACTATTTTGCTGTAATTTCTAACCACCTTTACAACTGTTGACAACAACATTGGTCTGAGTCACAGCTGCTGAACCATTATGACAGAATTACGGAGGCATTGGAAGACGACCAAAATGCAGATGTGATTTACACAGATTTTGCAAAGGCGTTTGACAAATGTGATCATGGAGTGATAGCGCACAAAATGAGGGCCATGGGCATTACGGAAAGATAGGCAGGTGGATTTTCGGGTTCCTAACACACAACACAAAAAGTAGTAGTGAACAGGGCAAGATCCAGCATCAGCGAGGTCAAAAGCTCAGTGCCCTAAGGCACTGTCCTGGCACCTCTGCTGTTTCTCATCCTCATAGCAGACATAGATAAAAACACCGGCACACTTTTGTATCATCATTTGCAGATGACTAAAATGAGCATGAAAGTCACTACAGTAGGGGACACTGAAAATTTACAGGAAGACAAGCAGGGTTTCCAGTGGGCAGTGGAGAACAATATGATGTTCAATGGTGATAAGTTCCAGCTGCTTAGGTATGGAAAGAATGAAGAACTCAAAAGGAACACTATATACAAAACTCAAGAGGATCCCCAAATAGAGCGAAAGGAACACGTAAAGGACCTGGAAATAATTATGTCAGCTGACCTTTCTTTTAAAGACCATAACAAGACAAAGATCACGACAGCCAGGAAGATAACGGGTGGGTATTGAGAACTTTCAAAACAAGGGAAATAATGCCGATGGTGACACTTCAAAAACGCTTACAAAATACACTTAAAATAATACACTTACATAATTGTTTGAGTTGGGAGCTGTACGAAAACCAAGGCACCACTATAGGATAGTCACTGATATTAGTAGACGTTCTTTATTTGTTCGTCGTCCCTGTTTACTCCGTTCCTTTTCTCTTCGCCTACATTCGCTCCCGTCTTCTCTTCAGTTACCACCTTTCTATGTTCATGTAGCATCTCACTTTTCCCTACCCTCTTGGGAAGTTCCGACGGTTTGTGTCTGTTCTTTCCTACTGCCATGCACGAAAGCCTAACTGCCTATAGTGGCTTCTCGCTCTCTTTTTCATAACCACTTCCAATCTCATTCTCATGCCATCGCTGTGTACACTGATGGTTCCAAGTCTTCTGATGGCGTCAGATTCGCAGCGGTGTTTCCGGACAGCGTCGTGCGAGGGCATTTATTATTCCCGGCTAGCAGTTTTACGGCTGAATTGTATGCCATTCTCGTAGCACTTATCCGTATTGCATCTATGCCTGTATCATTATTTGTGATCGTTTCAGACTCCCTTAGTGCTTACAGGCTATACTAAAATTTGATACACCTCATCCCCTGGTTCTTCATATCCAACTCGGTTACACCGTATCTTTAGCAAGCACAAAGATATTGTTTTTTGTTAGGTCCCTGGTCATGTTGATGTACCAGGCAATGAACAGGCAGACGCTGCTGCACGGTCAGCAGTACAAGACCTCCCAGTTTCATATAGAGGTGTTCCATTCACAGACTATTTTGCTGTAATTGCTACCCGCCTTTGCACCCGTTGGCAACAACATTGGTCTGATCTGCCCTATAATAAACTATAATAATAATAATATTTTTATTTCGATGCATGTTACAAGTGTACACTGTTATTGGTAGTTACAATTATAAAACTAATGCAAGAAGAGCCACTGGCATGCCATGGCATTAGGTTTCTGGCTGTCTTCTTATCAGTGTCGAGGTTGGGAGACTACTCTCTCCCGTCTTCGCATCGTCCACACTCGTCTTACTCGCGGGTATCTCATGGAGAGGCGCCCTGTTCCACTCTGAGAGAATTGTCAGGTTCCAGTTTTTGTTAGCCACATTCTGTTGGACTGCCTACTCTATCAACGGGCACGCATAATTTACCTCCAGTGTTGTCACCCCTCTACTGCCCTTACTTTACCTTCCCTTCTTGCTGATGGACCCTCCTTTAACCCAGACACTCATTGACTTTTGGACAGCAACTGATTTACTGCACAAACTCTGATGATGATGATGCCTCTACTACTCCTCCCTGCCCTTTATAACTCAAACTCTTCCTACCCTCTATCCCTGCACTATCCACTGCCCCGCTGCACTCCATGACCTAATAATCATCCCTCTCCCTCTTGCTACCCATTACCCCTGCATCCTTCCCTGCCCAGCTGCGCTGTATGACTCTTGTAGGTTAAACGCTTCTTTTTTATTATAATAATAATATACATCTAGGACTCTTGCTGAAATACATGCTCTCTCACATCCCTCCTACATTTCCCAGATATAGCCCAAGCCCTGCAAACTTCTGCATCTCTTGAGACACCAGTCTTCTCACAGATATCTGTCCCCTCCCATTAGTAAATTCATTTGTTGATCTGTGAGTACTTTACAGCCATCTACACTTTCAACCACCTCACCAAATTTCTAATCACTCAAACTACAACACAAATCTCTCGTCACCACTGTACCTTCACCATCATGTATTGATTTCTACTAGTAATACAGTGAACCCTCGGTTAGCGGCCGGTTTTACGGCTCCCGGTTAGCGGCCGTTATTTCGGTTAGCGGCTGTATGGGAAGCATCCGTCTGCCAGCTGGGGCCACTTGCACTTCAGTTTGGCTGTCTCTCTCGGTGCATAAGGAAGCTTCTGCTCATTCATCCAAACATTTCGCTTGTTTTCCATTGTTTTTTGTCAGTGCAACTGCGAAATAAGTAACCATGGGTCCCAAGAAAGTTCCTAGTAAAGTTCCTTTGGTAAAGAAGTGAGAAACACGATAGAATTCAAGGCACGCAGGCATAGAGGCAAGGAGTGTAGCAGGCATGCAGGGAGTGTAGCAGGCATGCAGGGAGTGTAGTAAGCATGCAGGGATTAGCAGGCATGCAGGGAGTGTAGCAGGCATGCAGGGAGTGTAGTAAGCATGCAGGGATTATAGCAGGCATGCAGGGAGTGTAGCATTCATGCAGGAAGTGTAGCAAGCATGCAGGTAGTGTAGCATTCATGCAGGGAGTGTAGCATTCATGCAGGGAGTATAACAGGCATGCAGGGAGTGTAGTAAGCATGCAGGGAGTGTAGCAGGCATGCAGGGAGTGTAGCAGGCATGCAGGGAGTGTAGCAGGCATGCAGGGAGTGTAGCAGGCATGCAGGGAGTGTAGCAGGCATGCAGGGAGTGTAGCAGGCATGCAGGGAGTGTAGCAGGCATGCAGGGAGTGTAGCAGGCATGCAGGAGTGAGCAGGCATGCAGGAGTGAGCAGGCATGCAGGGAGTGTAGCAGGCATGCAGGGAGTGTAGCAGGCATGCAGGGAGTGTAGCAGGCATGCAGGGGAGTGTAAGCAGGCATGCAGGGAGTGTAGCAGGCATGCAGGGAGTGTAGCAGGCATGCAGGGAGTGTAGCAGGCATGCAGGGAGTGTAGCAGGCATGCAGGGAGTGTAGCAGGCATGCAGGGAGTGTAGCAGGCATGCAGGGAGTGTAGCAGGCATGCAGGGAGTGTAGCAGGCATGCAGGGAGTGTAGCAGGCATGCAGGGAGTGTAGCAGGCATGCAGGGAGTGTAGCAGGCATGCAGGGAGTGTAGCAGGCATGCAGGGAGTGTAGCAGGCATGCAGGGGGTGTAGCAGGCATGCAGGGGGTGTAGCAGGCATGCAGGGAGTGTAGCAGGCATGCAGGGGGTGTAGCAGGCATGCAGGAGGAGAGCAGCAGGGCAGGCAGCAGGGAGTGTAGCAGGCATGCAGGGAGTGTAGCAGGCATGCAGGGAGTGTAGCAGGCATGCAGGGAGTGTAGCAGGCATGCAGGGAGTGTAGCAGGCATGCAGGGAGTGTAGCAGGCATGCAGGGAGTGTAGCAGGCATGCAGGGAGTGTAGCAGGCATGCAGGGAGTGTAGCAGGCATGCAGGGGGTGTAGCAGGCATGCAGGGAGTGTAGCAGGCATGCAGGGAGTGTAGCAGGCATGCAGGGAGTGTAGCAGGCATGCAGGGAGTGTAGCAGGCATGCAGGGAGTGTAGCAGGCATGCAGGGAGTGTAGCAGGCATGCAGGGAGTGCCATCAGAGCAGGCATGCAGGGAGTGTAGCAGGCATGCAGGGAGTGTAGCAGGCATGCAGGAGTGTAGCAGGCATGCAGGAGTGTAGCAGGCATGCAGGGAGTGTAGCAGGCATGCAGGGAGTGTAGCAGGCATGCAGGGAGTGTAGCAGGCATGCAGGGAGTGTAGCAGGCATGCAGGAGTGTAGCAGGCATGCAGGGAGTGTAGCAGGCATGCAGGGAGTGTAGCAGGCATGCAGGGAGTGTAGCAGGCATGCAGGGAGTGTAGCAGGCATGCAGGGAGTGTAGCAGGCATGCAGGAGTGTAGCAGGCATGCAGGGAGTGTAGCAGGCATGCAGGGAGTGAGCAGGCATGCAGGGAGTGTAGCAGGCATGCAGGGAGTGTAGCAGGCATGCAGGAGTGTAGCAGGCATGCAGGGAGTGCAGCAGGCATGCAGGGAGTGTAGCAGGCATGCAGGGAGTGTAGCAGGCATGCAGGGAGTGTAGCAGGCATGCAGGGAGTGTAGCAGGCATGCAGGGAGTGTAGCAGGCATGCAGGGAGTGTAGCAGGCATGCAGGAGTGTAGCAGGCATGCAGGAGTGTAGCAGGCATGCAGGGAGTGTAGCAGGCATGCAGGGAGTGTAGCAGGCATGCAGGGAGTGTAGCAGGCATGCAGGGAGTGTAGCAGGCATGCAGGAGGTAGCAGGCATGCAGGGAGTGTAGCAGGCATGCAGGGAGTGTAGCAGGCATGCAGGGAGTGTAGCAGGCATGCAGGGAGTGTAGCAGGCATGCAGGGAGTGTAGCAGGCATGCAGGGAGTGTAGCAGGCATGCAGGGAGTGTAGCAGGCATGCAGGGAGTGTAGCAGGCATGCAGGGAGTGTAGCAGGCATGCAGGGAGTGTAGCAGGCATGCAGGGAGTGTAGCAGGCATGCAGGGAGTGTAGCAGGCATGCAGGGAGTGTAGCAGGCATGCAGGGAGTGTAGCAGGCATGCAGGGAGTGTAGCAGGCATGCAGGGAGTGTAGCAGGCATGCAGGGAGTGTAGCAGGCATGCAGGGAGTGTAGCAGGCATGCAGGGAGTGACTCAGAAGCTGGTCCTAGTGGCATTAAAAGACAAAGAAGGGAAATAACCCCAGAGAGGGCCTTGTTACCCCAAGTCCTTTTGGAGGGAGATTTCCCTTCCAAAAACTAACTCCTCCCTATTTGCTCCTCCCTATCTTCCAGAAGCCAGCATTAATCTTCAATAAAAGTATGTAATACTGATTTAATTGTTAAAAAAAAAAAAAATTGTGAATATTTTTGTCTGGAACGGATTAATTGTATTTACATTTATTCTTATGGGGAATATTATTTCGGTTAAAGGCCTAGCTCCTGGAACGGATTACAGCCGCTAACCGAGGGTCCACTGTACTACTGTATTACTAGTAGACAATATCAAGATAAAGAGTCCCTCACCTGCATCAAAACACCACCTTTACCCTCTCTCACCCCTCAAGGGAGGTGCCTTGGTGCAGGTGAGGGGGCTCTTGATCCAAGGAAATGGACATATTCCCTTTGGATTGAACCTGATTGCCTTCCATTGCCCATACACTGTATGACCTATGTGGGTTTAGCACTTTCCTCTGATTATAATCCTTATCCTTTTAGTTTTAACCACTGCACTGTGACCTATATGGGTTTGATGATTTTTTTATATAATAATGTAGAACCCCTACATGTTTAGTGCTTCCCGGTGAATTTAATGTGGATGGGGTTGCCATCCACATTATGTGGATAAATTCACATACGGCCTTGTAGGTTTAGCACTTGGTTTTGATTACAATAATAATATCCACATACGGTCACCAAGGTTAGTGCCTTGTAAACCTCAGCTGTAGGGGGTTCCTTGATGTTGGTGAGGGGCTCTTAATCCAAGGATTTGGAATTGATTTCTTATGACCCTGACAGGTGTAGCGCTTTTCTGTAAATACAATTATATGGAGTTCATACTGCCCGATGATTGCAGCTCTTCAACCCAACAACAGCACCACCCTTCCAAACCCATCCATCCAACAACAAGTTTCGGACTTGAGTGCCGGCACTTAAGGAGTACAGACAACTGACAAAGTGAGGCATCTGGATCTGCAGGCATTCAGGCCTAGGGTTCACCTGGCCTCAGAACTTCTGCACTAACCTTAGTGAAGTGTGGATGTCTCACTCTTCCCCTGCATAGGGTATAACAGGCTCTAAAATCTGGAACTCTGCCTGAAGACTAAAGATTTCCTATGATAGGACCCCCAATGGAAATAAGTCACTTTGTCTGCCTTTTTTGGGTTATCCTAGGTAATTTACATATTACTATGAATGATGATAATCGCCTAAATTTGTGAAACTGTACTTATGCATACTTTTATCTAAATAAACTTATCTGCCCATCTCTTCAAAGGCACCTCAGTACCTTAGTGTGATTTTGACAGCAATATAGTACTTGTCAAACAAAACTTAAACCCTTCTGTTTCATTCAATTCTGTTCATTTAAATTTTCTATCAACTCTTATATTATTAAAGCACTGTATGACCTTTGGGTTTAGTGCTTAGTTATGATTTTTTTTTCCAACAAGTCGGCAGTCTCCCACCAAGGCAGGGTGACCCAAAAGAAGAAAATCCCCAAAAAGAAAATACTTTCATCATCATTCAACACTTTCACCACACTCATACATAATCACTGTCTTTGCAGAGGAGCTCAGATACGACAGCTGAGAAAAGTCCCTCCCAGCTGTCACTATCTCAGACCCCTCCTTTAAAGTGCAGGCATTGTACTTCCCATTTCCAGGACTCAAGTCAACTAAATCAATTAACTGGTTTCCATGAATCCCTTCACAAAATGTTACCCTGCTCACACTCCAACAGATAGTCATGTCCCAAAAACCATTCGCCTCCATTCACTCCCATCTAACACGCTCACACATACTTGCTGGAAGTCCAAGCCCCTCGCCCACAAAACCTCCTTTACCCCCTTCCCTCCAACCTTTTCTAGGACGACCCCTACCCCGCCTTCCTTCCCCTACAGATTTATACGCTCTCCAAGTCATTCTACTTTGATCCATTCTCTCTAAATGACCAAACCACCTCAACAACCCCTTCAGCCCTCTGACAAATACTTTTAGTAACTCCACACCTTCTCCTAATTTCCACATTCCGAATTTTCTGCATAATATTTACACCACACATTGCCCTTAGACAAGACATCTCCACTGCCTCCAGCCTCCTCCTCACTGCAGCATTTGCAACCCATGCTTCACACCCATATAAGAGTGTTGGTACCACTATACTTTCGTACATTCCCTTCTTTGCCTCCATGGATAACGTTTTTGTCTCCACAGATACCTCAACGCACCACTCACCTTTTTTCCTTCATCAATTCTATGGTTAACCTCATTCTTCATAAACCCATCCGCTGACACGTCAACTCCCAAATATCTGAAAACATTTACTTCTTCCATAATCCCTCTCTCCAATGTGATATCCAATTTTTCTTTATTTATATCGGTTGATACCCTCATCACCTTACTCTTATCTATGTTCACTTTCAACTTTCTACCTTTACACACTCTCCCAAACTCGTCCACTAACCTTTGCAACTTTTCTTTAGAATCTCCTATAAGCACAGTATCATCAGCAAAAAGTAACTGTGTCAACTCCCATTTTGCATTTAATTCCCCATAATTTAATCCCACCCCTCTCCCCAACACCCTAGCATTTACTTCTTCTACAACCCCATCTATAAATATATTAAACAACCATGGTGACATTACACATCCCTGTCTAAGACCTACTTTTACCGGGAAGTAATCTCCCTCTCTCCTACACACCCTAACCTGAGCCTCACTATCCTCATAAAAAAACTTTATCGCATTCAGTAACTTACTACCTATTCCATACACTTGCAACATCTGCCACATTGCTCCCCTATCCACTCTATCATATGCTTTTTCTAAATACATAAATGCAATGAAAACTTCCCTACCTTTATCTAAATGCTGTTCACATATATGCTTCAATGTAAACACTTGATCTACACATCCCCTACCCATTCTAAAACCTTCTTGCTCATCTGTGATCCTACTCTCTGTCTTACCTCTAATTCTTTCAATAATAACCCTACTGTACACTTTACCTGGTATACTCAGTAAACTTATTCCCCTATAATTTTTACAATCTCTCTTGTCACCCTTCCCTTTATATAAAGGAACTATACACACTCTCTGCCAATCCTTAGGTACCTTCCCCTTTCATAATTTATTAAACAAAAATATCAACCACTCCAACACAATATCCTCCCCTGCTTTTAACATTTGTCATGATCCCATCAGTTCCTGCTGCTTTACCCCCTTTCATTCTACGTAATGCCTCAAGCCTCACGCACCTCCCCCACACTCGCATCCTGCTCTTCCTCACTCCTAAAAGATGTTATACCTCCCTGACCAGTGCATGAAATAACCGCCTCCCTTTCTTCATCGACATTTAAAAGTTTCTCAAAATATTCCCACCATCTACCCAATACCTCCAGCTCCCCATCTACTAACTCCCCTACTCTGTTTTTAACTGACCAATCCACTCGTTCCCTAGGCCTTCTTAACTTGTTTATCTCACTCCAAAACTTTATAAAACTGGGTTGTTTGAATGTGCGTGGATGTAGTGCGGATGATAAGAAAGAGATGATTGCTGATGTTATGAATGAAAAGAAGTTGGATGTCCTGGCCCTAAGCAAAACAAAGCTGAAGGGGGTAGGCGAGTTTCAGTGGGGAGAAATAAATGGGATTAAGTCAGGAGTATCTGAGAGAGTTAGAGCTAAGGAAGGGGTAGCAATAATGTTGAAGGATCAGTTATGGAAGGAGAAGAGGGAATATAAATATGTAAATTCAAGGATTATGTGGATTAAAATAATGGTCGGATGCGAAAAGTGGGTCATAATAAGCGTGTATGCACCTGGAGAAGAGAGGAGTGTAGAGGAGAGAGAGATTTTGGATGTTAAGCGAATGTATAGGAACTTTTGAACCAAGTGAGAGAGTAATTGTGGTAGGGGACCTAAATGTTAAAGTAGGAGAAACATGTAGAGAGGGTGTGGTAGGTAAGTTTGGGGTGCCAGGTGTAAATGATAATGGGAGCCCTTTGATTGAACTTTGTATAGAAAGGGGTTTAGTTATAGGTAATACATATTTTAAGAAGAAGAGGATAAATAAGTATACAAGATATGATGTAGGGCGTAATGACAGTAGTTTGTTGAACTACGTATTGGTAGATAAAAGACTGTTGAGTAGACTTCAGGATGTACATATTTATAGAGGGGCCACAGATATATCAGATCACTTTTTAGTTATAGCTACAGTGGGAGTAAAAGGTAGATGAGATACAAGGAAAATAGAAGCAGTAAGTAAGAGACGTGAAGGTTTATAAACTAAAAGAGGAGGCAGTTAGGGTAAGATATAAACAACTATTGGAGGATAGATGGGCTAGTGAGAGTATAGGCAATGGGGTTGAGGATGTATGGGGTAGATTTAAAAATGTAGTGTTAGAGTGTTCAGCAGAAGTTTGTGGTTACAGGCGAGTGGGTGTGGGAGGGAAGAAGAGCAATTGGTGGAATGATGATGTAAAGAGAGTAGTAAGGGAGAAAAAGTTAGCATATGAGAGGTTTT
Organism: Cherax destructor; assembly: GCA_009830355.1. Classification (NCBI taxonomy): domain Eukaryota; kingdom Metazoa; phylum Arthropoda; class Malacostraca; order Decapoda; family Parastacidae; genus Cherax; species Cherax destructor. The sequence continues at coordinate 10,490 of WNWK01033914.1, read as the reverse complement.
TACAAAGTAGAAGTGATGCAAGGAGGGAAGAGTATATGGAGAGAAAAAGAGAGGTTAAGAGAGTGGTGAAGCAATGTAAAAAGAGAGCAAATGAGAGAGTGGGTGAGATGTTATCAACAAATTTTGTTGAAAATAAGAAAAAGTTTTGGAGTGAGATTAATAAGTTGAGGAAGCCTAGGGAACAAATGGATTTGACAGTTAAATATAGGAGATGAGAGTTATTAAATGGAGAGTTAGAGGTATCGGGAAGATGGAGGGAATATTTTGAGGAGTTGTTAAATGTTGATGAAGACAGGGAAGCTGTGATTTCGTGTATAGGGCAAGGAGGAATAACATCTTGTAGGAGTGTGGAAGAGCCAGTTGTGAGTGTGGGGGAAGTTCGTGAGGCAGTGGGTAGAATGAAAGGGGGTAAGGCAGCTGGAATTAATGGGATAAAGATAGAAATGTTAAAAGCAGGTGGAGATATAGTTTTGGAGTGGTTGGTGCTATTATTTAATAAATGTATGGAAGAGGGTAAGGTACCTAGGGATTAGCACAGAGCGTGTATTGTTCCTTTGTATTACCTGGAGTTTACCTGGAGAGAATTCCAGGGGTCAACGCCCCTGCGGCCCGGTCTGTGACCAGGCCTCCTGTTGGACCAGAGCCTGATCAACCAAGTTGTTACTGCTGGCCGCACGCAGTCCAACGTACGAACCACAGCCCGGCTGATGAGGTACCGACTTTAGGTGCTTGTCCATTGCCTGCTTGAAGACAGCCAGGGGTTTGTTGGTAATCCCCCTGATGTATGCTGGGAGGCAGTTGAACAATCTTGGTCCCCTGACACTTATTGTGTTGTCCCTCAACGTGGTAGTGGCACCCCTGCTCTTCATTGGGGGGATGTTACATCGCCTGCCGAGTCTTTTGCTTTTGTAGGGAGTGTTTTTTGTGTGCAAGTTTGGTACTAAGCCCTCGAGAATTTTCCATGTGTATATAATAATGTAGCCCTCCCGCCTGCGTTCTAGAGAGTACAGGTTTAGGAACTTCAAGCGTTCCCAGTAGTTGAGGTGGTTTATCGCACTTATGCGTGCGGTGAAGGTTGTCTGCACATTTTCAAGGTCAGCAATTTCACCCGCCTTGAAAGGTGCAGTTAGTGTGCAGCAATATTCCAGCCTAGATAGAACAAGCGATCTGTAAAGTGTCAACATGGGCTTGGCATCCCTGGTTTTGAAGGTTCTCATTATCCATCCTGTCAGTTTTCGAGCAGATGCAATTGCTACGGTGTTATGGTCCTTGAAGGTGAGATCCTCTGACATGATCACTCCCAGGTCTTTGACATTAGTTTTTCGCCCTATTGTGTGGTTGGAATTAGTTTTGTACTCCGATGAGATTTTAATTTCTTCACGTTTTCCGTATCTGAGTAATTGAAATTTCTCATCATTGAACTTCATATTGTTTTCTGCAGCCCATTTGGTTTATGTCTGCTTGGAGTCTTGCAGTGTCTTCAACGGTGGACACTGTCATACAGATTCGGGTGTCATCTGCAAAGGAAGACACAGCACTGTGGCTTATATCCCTGTCAATGTCTGATATGAGGATGAGGAATAGGATGGGAGCAAGTACTGTGCCTTGTGGAACAGAGCTTTTCACAGTAGCTGCCTCAGACTTTAATCTGTTGACTACTACTCTTTGTGTTCTACATGTTAGGAAATTATAGATCCATCTACCAACTTTTCCTGTTATTCCTTTATCACGCATTTTGTGTGCTATTACACCATGGTCACACTTGTCAAAGGCTTTTGCAAAATCTGTGTATATAACATCTGCATTCTGTTTATCTTCTAGAGCATCCAGGACCTTGTCGTAGTGGTCCAGTAGTTGGGACAGACAGGAGCGGCCTGCTCTAAACCCATGCTGTCCTGGGTTGTGCAATTGATGGGTATCAAGATGTGTGGCGATCTTGCTTCTTAGAACCCTTTCAAAGTTTTTATGATATGGGACGTTAGCACAATTGGTCTGTAGTTCTTTGCTATTGCTTTACTGCCCCCTTTGTGGAGCGGGGCTATGTCTGTTGTTTTTAGTAGCTGCGGGACGATCCCAGTGTCCATGCTCCCTCTCCATAGGATGTTAAAAGCATGTGATAGGGGCTTCTTGCAGTTCTTTATGAACACGGAGTTCCATGAGTCTGGGCCTGGAGCGGAGTGCATGGGCATGTCATTTATTGCCTTTTCGAAGACATTTGGCGTCGTGGTGATGTCAGAAAGGCATGCGTCTGTCAAGTTCTGTGGCACTCTCATAAAAAAATCATTTAGGTTTTCGATTTTCAGTCTGGTTAGTGGCTCGCTAAAAACTGAGTCGTACTGGGATTTAAGTAACTCACTCATTTCCTTGCTGTCATCTGTGTAGGACCCATCCCGTTTAAGTAGGGGCCCAATACTGGTTGTTGTTCTCGACTTTGATTTTGCATAGGAAAAGAAATACTTAGGGTTTCTTTCAATTTCATTTATGGCTTTTAGTTCTTCCCGTGTCTCTTGATTCCTGTAAGATTCCTTTAGTTTTAATTCGATGTTTGCTAATTCTCTGACTAGTGTCTCCCTACATATTTCAGAGATATTGGCCTCCTGTAGCCGCTCCGTTATTCTTTGCCTTCGCCTGTATAGGGAGCGCCTCTCTTTTTCTAGTTTGCATCTTCTCCTCCTTTTCCTTAAGGGAATTTGCCTTGAGCAAACCTCAAGTACCACAGAGTTAATTTGTTCTAGACATAGGTTGGGATCCGTGATGCTTAGGCAATCTTCCCAGTTTATATTATTTAGGACTTGGTTTACTTGGTCCCACCTTATGTTTTTGTTATTGAAGTTGAATTTGGAGAAAGGTCCCACGTGGCTGATCACATTTTGTTGATCTGGGGCTCCCCGCATGCATGTCTGGACCTCTATTATGTTGTGATCTGAGTATATTGTTTTTGATATGATGACATTTCGTATCAGATCATCATTGTTGGTGAAGATGAGGTCCAGCGTATTCTCTAATCTTGTGGGCTCTACTATTTGCTGGTTTAAGGTGAACTTGGTGCAGAGATTTAAAAGTTCAATGAAATAAATATTTGAATTTGAGCAATGTATCTCTTAAATCTTTTGTACATATATATATATATATATATATATATATATATATATATATATATATATATATATATATATATATATATATATATATATATATATATATATATATCTGTGGAGACAAGAACATTATCCATGGAAGCAAAGAAGGTAATGTATGAGAGTACAGTGGTACCAACACTATTACATGGGTGTGAAGCATGGGTTGTAAATAATGTCTAGGGGCAATGTGTGGTGTAAATATTATGCAGAGAATTCGTTGTGTGGAAATTAGGAGGTGTGGAGTTACTAAAAGTATTAGTCAGTGGGCTGTTGAGGTGGTTTGGTCATTTAGAGAGAATGGAACTAAGTAAAATGACTTGGAGAGCATATAAATCTATTGGGGAAGGAAGGCGGGGTAGGGGTCGTCTCCAAGAAGGTTGAAGGGAGGGGGTAAAGGAGGTTTTCTGGATGAGGGGCTTGGATTTCCAGCAAGCGTGCGTGAGCGTGTTAGATAGGAGTGAATGGAGACGAATGGTTTTTGGGACCTGACGAGCTGTTGGAGTGTGAGCAGGGTAATATTTTGTGAAGGGATTCAGGGAAACCAGTTAGCCAGACTTTAGTCCTGGAAATGGGAAGTACAATGCCTGCACTTTAAAGGAGGGGTTTAGGATATTGTTTTATTATTATTATAGTGACCTGTAATCTTTTGTTTTGCGCTACCGCTCACAGGATGAACATGGGGTCATAATAAACTAGTAGCTCAGGGGCATACCTAAGCAAAAGTTTATAATTCCCTTCCAGAACTGGGCAACGTGTTTTCTCCTGTCTCCCGGGGACACGAGAGTTTGAAATAGGAAGGGAGGAAATGTTGCCCACCTGGCCAGTCTCCCGGGAACGGGGGGACTCAATAAAGCATAAGTCTAGGTGACCCTTAACAACCTCTACACCAACATCATGAGACTCTCCACTCTGTTTATAAAAGTCTTCACACATATTCCAAGATATAGATTACCACACAGAGTTAATATATTTGGCTATGGACGTTTGTTAGGGGTTAATTGTAGATGTGTCTTTACACATGAGACTAAAGATTACGTTAGACTTAAACGCAAGGACTTACAAGTGAATTCTGGATTTGGTGTTCTCCATGCAAGTGGAACTGTTGATTTTGTTATAAAACCTGCCTGTCTTCAGGTAAATATATTTGGTGATTTTTAATGTTCCTCACTTTTAAGCATCGATAAACCTCAGGCCATCTCACTAATTTTACCACAGTACATTGGCAGTGATTAAGTTTATTTAGGTACTGGCACAAAATACAATTATCATACATAGTAACGGTAAGATAACCCCAGAGGGTTAGCCACCCAGGATAACCCAAGAAAGGCTGTGTGTCATCAAGGGACTGTGTCTTATTTCCATTGGGGTCCTCAGTCTTGTCCCCCAGGATGTGACCCACACCAGTTGACTAACACCCAGGTACCTACTTGCTTGCTAGGTTAACAGGGACAGAATGTATAAGGAAACATGCCAATATTTCCACCCGGCCGGGGATTGAACCGTGGACACTCAGCGTGTGAATTGAGAGCGTTGCCTACCAGGCCAGGAGCCAATTAAAAAATGTCAAGAATTATTCTGACCTAATAGCTTTAACTTTTGCTAGAGTATCCTAGATTAAATCTGCATAATTTACCAATTATTGTATAAACTTATACTTTTAGTGTGTAACTCTGAATTTCAGTGTAAAAAAGCACAGAGAGATGTAATATGGGCATGGGCAAGGCATATACCCAATAGTTCTAAAATTGAAGAATGTAAGGATGGTTTTATTAGTGTTTTACTTCACTGCTTGCCGGACAGTGAGCAATTTCTTAAAAGCTATTTGCATTGCAGTCAGGTAGTGACCAATTTATAGGTCAAGTTAGGTTAGGTTACATAAATCAGTTCCCTGACCTCTACGTTTGAATATATTATCCTACCTATCTTCGTGTCATCGGCGAATTTGCTCATATCACTAGTAATTCCCTCATCAAGGTCATTGATATATATTATAAACAACAACGGTCCTAAGACTGATCCCTGTGGAACGCCACTTGTTACAGATCCCCACTCAGATTTAACCCCATTTAAGCACACTCTCTGCTTCCTATTCATCTCTGCTATATTTACACTGCATTTTAGCTGTCTGTATTATGAATGAAAAAGCCACCATTAGCAAAACATCTTGAATGTCTTGATTGTAGATGAGTCAATTCCCACAATCTGTCAGTATTAACATGTACTTGTACACTGTGTTAATTGCTTGTATAGCTAGTGCATGCAAACAATTGAGATAGTACCTTACCTGTTTTACAGTACAGTTCTGTACTATGTGTACATAAGTACTGTTTTTTTTTATTTATTCTTACAAAAAAATCCATATTAAATATATATTCTTATAGTATAAAAGTCCCTTATATAGTGCAAATTTTCTTAACCCTTTCACTGTCCAGACCCCCAAAATTAATATTGCTTCCAGTGTCCACTTTAAAAAAAATTCTTCTGAAATAGTAAGATAAAATAAGATTTTTGTTCAGATTTTTAACCCCAGAGGGTTAGCCACCCAGGATAACCCAAGAAAGGCAGTGCCTCATCAAGGAACTGTCTGTCTTACTTCCATTAGGGTCCTCAATCTTGTCCCCAGGATGTGACCCCACACCAGTCAACTAACACCCAGGTACCTGCTTTCTTCCTAGGTGAACGGAACAACAGGTGTAAGGAAACACGGCAAATGTTTTGGGGATCAAACCATGGACACTCAGCGTGTGAAGTGAGAGCATTGCCTACCAAGCAGAAATACAAAATTTAATGGAAATTTTTTTGAATTACATACTCAGGAATTAAGTTAGTGATCTGGGCACAATTTAGACATTGGTGATTTCACCCACTTTGAGTCATACTTTAAGTCAATTCCATTGCTCCATTCAACCAAATTCTTAACTATTTTTGCTAGTATGCCTTCCATTCTGTGCCCATTAAAGTGCACAGAAATCTGTAATTTGGACAATTTTACACAAGTTTAAAAAATATCAATTTAAGAAAAAAAAAAAAAAAAAAAAGAGTGCAAAGTAAACAATGTAGACATTCCTGGTACTAAAACAACATTTCCTCTGTTTATTAATTATGTCTCCAGGCCTCATCTATATTACACTTGCCTTCCATTTTGAATTCATAATCACACAAAAATAGAATTACTTTATTTTACAGATAATAAAATATAACCAGGAATGATTGGTTATGGTTTACAGTGGCCCACTAATTTAATCAGACATTAAAAACCCATGTAAGACTGGGGAAAGTAGGGAAACCTTACCTGTCTTCAGGAAATTTGGCAATAATAGAATATTTCCACTACTTTGAGCCCAATTTCAAGGTACTTCCAGTCCTGAAACCAACCAAAATCATCACTATTTCAGTAGTATGTCTTCCATTCTATAAAATGATACCAAGAAACAGCCAATAAAACCATAAAATCATCCTAGGAAACACCTCATAGATGCTATTTTAAACCAAACACATTTCCTCATCATGCACTGCATGGGGGAGGATTTTTTTATACTGTGGATGCTCAACAGACCCATTCTTTCATATCTATGCCAAAATTTACTGCTCACAGGTTATTTGAGTGAGCTGAGCTCATGACGAATTTCATGAAGGACCCTGGCCTCAATGATGTGGTTCTGTGTGACGGCCACTGAAAGGGTTAATTGCAGTTGAAAAGAACATTCAAAATTGAACAGCATTTAGAAACCCCTTCATAGTATGTGCTATTCAATTTTTGATGCACTTATTCAATCAGATTTATGAAAAATTGCATAATATAGAGGAGCTTTTTAAGAGAGCTACTGCCATTGATACAGAGTATGAGTGCTATACATAATGCAATACTTTTGCAGGAGTATCCTGATGCAGATCGAGCTTTAGTTAACATCTATGGACTACCCAGTCTCTCGTGTGATGGAGTTAACATTGAACTGACTGGAGAACTGAAAGACATTCTCACAATTACTGCTTCTCCTCAGTCAAAAAATGTGTATTGTGAAGTACAAATACCCATCAAATATAGTAAGTTTATTATTATTTAATAGAAAAACTTTCCTTCAATTTATTAACCTAGGATAAACCAAGAAACTCACAGAGTGTGGATTATTTTCATTGGGGTACTTTGCTTGGATCCTCTTCCTGAGGATGTGATCCACAGCAGTCAGCTAACACCCAGGTATCTATTTGCTGTCACCTGGGACTGAATTTTGATCCTTCAGCTATGTGACAGTGTTCTACTACTGAACTGTAAGCCTCATCATCATCCTTAACATTGATGGTAAAAAAATATCATGAATACAGTGGAACCTCGGTTTTCGTGATTAATCCATTTGAAAAAGTTTGACGAAAACCAAATTGTACGAAAACTGAAGCAATATTTCCCATAAGAAATATAATGTAAATCCAATTAATCCGTTCCAGGCACCCAAAAATATTAACAAAAAATACATTTTATAGAGAATAATTATAGTTCTACATACAGAAAACAATGAGAAATACATGTAAATATAAATGACTAATGAAATGAATAAATAAACATTTAACATTACTTTTGCCTTTATTGAAGACTCTTGTTGGCATATGGAAGACAGCGAGGAAGGGAGAGGGAGGAGGAGAGGTTATTGTTTGGAAGGGGAATCCTCGTCCATAAGGAATTCAGGTATCAAGGCCCTATCTGGGGTTACTTCCCTTTGTCTTTTACTGGCACTAGGACCAGCTTGAGAGTCACTGGACCCCTGTCGCAGAAAAAATCTGTCTAGAGAGGTCTGTTTCTGGTGCCTTTTTAAGATTTGCCTAAAATGGGACAAGGCATTGTCATTGAACATGTTGCAGACATGGCTTGCAACAGCTTTGTTAGGGTGATATTTCTCCACAAAACTTTGCAACTCATTCCACTGAAGAAGGCACATTCTCCCCTCTCTCTCTCTCTCTCTCCTCCTATGAAGCAATTTCCTCAGCTTCGGTCTGTTGCTGTTCCAGTTGAAGGTCTTGCAACTATTCATTGGTTAGCTCTTCCCTGTGGTCATCCACTAACTCTTCCACATCCTGTCCACTCACATCCAACCCCATGGACTTCCCCAAAGACACAATAGATTCCACAACAGGCATAGGGTTGTCAGGGTCAGCCTCAAACCCTTCAAAATCCTTCTTGAGCACACATTCTGGCCACAATTTTCTCCAAGCAGAGTTCATCGTCCTGGAAGTCACTCCCTGCCAACCCTTATCTATAAGGCTTACGCAATTGAGGATATTGAAGTGATTCCTCCAGAACTCTCTTAGGGTCAATTCAGTGTCCGAGGTCACTTCGAAGCACCTTTGAAACAGTGCTTTGGTGTAGAGTTTTTTTGAAGTTAGAAATGACCTGCTGGTCTATGGGCTGGATGAGAGGAGTGGTATTAGGGGGCAAGAACGTCACTGTGATGAAACTAAACTCCAACAATTGGTCTTCCAAGCCTGGAGAATGAGCAGGAGCAGGAGCATTGTCCATTACCAGGAGGCACTTGAGTGGCAATTGATTTTCCAGGAGGTATTTCGTCACACTTGGGAAAAACACTTCATTGACCCACTTAATGAAAATTTGCTTCGTGACCCATGCCTTATTGTTAGCCTTCCACATCACACACAATTTACTCTTGATGACATTGTTTTTCTTGAACACTCGGGGATTTTCAGAGTGATACACCAGTAAAGGCTTCACTTTGAAATCCCCACTAGCGTTAGCACAAAACATAAGAGTTAGCCTATCCTTCATAGACTTGTGTTCTGGCAGTGCCTTTTCCTCCTGCGTGATGTAGGTCCTCTTTGGCATTTTCTTCCAAAAGAGGCCTGTTTCGTCACAATTGAAGACTTGTTGGAGGAGTAATCCTTCAGCCTCTACGTACTCCTTGAATTCATCAACGAATTCTTTGGCCCCACATTTGTCTGAACTTGCAGCCTTACCATTCCTTACCACACTGTATGCCAGTTCGCTTCTTGAATTTGCCGAACCAGCCTCTGCTGGCCTTAAATTCACTAACAGCAGCACTCATTCCAGGCATTTTCTTTGGAAGATCCACATGCAACTGCCTTGCCTTTTCAGAAATTATCGCCTCCAAAACACTATCTCCCGCTAACTGTTTTTCGTTGATCCACACCAACAACAACTTCTCAACATCTTCGATTGTTTGCAATCTCTATTTTGTTAGCACATTTACCCCTTTCGCAACATCAGCTTCCTTGATTTCTTTTTTCTTCGCCAGGATGGAACTGATCGTTGATGCGGACTTCCCGTACATCTTGGCGAGATCGGCCACGCGTACGCCACTTTCGTACTTTGGTACGAGTTCTTTCTTGAATTCTATCATGTTTCTCGCCTTCTTTATCAAAGGGCTGGCACTCGGAACTTTCCTTGGCCCCATGGTGGCTTATTTAGCAGTCGCACTCAATAAACAAGCACAAAAACGATGGATTATTACGAAATGTTTCGGATGAACGCGCGGTGATGCTCACTCAACGAGAAACAAAGGCAGACTGAGTCACGAAGGCATGGGATGCTTTGTGGCGCTCGATTCGGGAAATGAGTGGCCGAGTCATGCAGGCAGGCGGACAAGTTTGGTATGGACTGTTTTCAACTGTATGAAAACCGAGTGGATGTACGAAAACTGGGACAAAATTTCGACGAAAAAAGTCATCAAAACCGAATCGTAGAAAACTAGGGCATACAAAACCGAGGTTTGACTGTATTTAACAAAGCTGTATTCTTTCAGTATTATAAGTGGTGCACAGTACAGCATTAGATTTTAAGCTGTATCTGCAGTGGAAGGCAGGCAGGGTAGGGGTCATTCTAGGAAAGGTTGGAGGGAGAGGGTAAAGGAAGTTTTGTGGCGAGGAGCTTGGACTTCCCGCAAGCATGTGAGCGTATTTAAATAGGAGTGAATGGGTACAAATGGTTTTTGGGACCTGACAAGCTGTTGGAGTGTGAGCAGGGTAATATTTTGTGAAGGGATTCAGGAAACCAGCTAGCTGGACTTGCATCCTGGGAAATAGGAAGTACAATGCCTGCACTTTAAAGGAGGGGTTTGGGATATTGGCTGTTTGGAGGACATCTAACCTGTTATATCTGAGTGTCTCAGCAAAGACATTGATTATGTATGAGTGATGGTGAAAGTGTTGAACGATGATGAAAGTTTTTTTTTTTGAGTTTTTTTCTTATTGGGTCACCGCCTTGGTGGGAAATGGCTAGCGTGTTAAAAAAAGTCTGCTAATAAAGATATTAAGCATAGTACTATTATGTGAGAAAGTTCTGGGAATCATTATGTATATGTGTAGAAATGTTTGATAAATGAATTC
>WNWK01033913.1:0-20792 GCA_009830355.1 Cherax destructor | reverse complement strand
CCTGTATTAAGATACCAAGATGTTGCAGTGTCAGACAGGTTTAAATGAATGGTTCAGAGAACCGACGAGTTGGTAAATTAGACACATATCCCCCATTTCCACATTGGACAAATGTGACACCCCCCTACAACTGCTGCACCTCCCCTGTCTACAGTATATAAGCTTCCTCTACGCTCATATGTTGTTTTTCTATTCAAGATTAATGGACGGGACAAATCGACTCAAGGTTGAATGCCTGGCTAGCCACAGTGTGGGGCCAGATATACCTGCCAGGTTGGCCACAGTGTGAGCCAAAAACCCTGCCAGGCTGGCCACAGTGTGAGCCAGGTATACCTGCCGGGTTAGCCACAGTGTGAGCCGGGATATACCTGCCTGGCTGGCCACAGTGTGAGCCAGGTATACCTGTCTGGCGGGACAGTGTGAGCCAGATATACCTCCCAGGCGGGCCCACAGTGTGGAGTTTATCCTGACTGGCTGGTCACAGTGTGAGCCAGATATCCTGCCTGGCTGGCCACAGTGTGAGCCAGGTATCCTGTCTGGCTGGCCACAGTGTGAGCCAAAAACCTGCCAGGCTGGCCACAGTGTGAGCCAGTTTCCCTGACTGGCTGGTCACAGTGTGAGCCAGATATACCGGGCCTTTACAGTGTGAGCCGGGATATACCTCCCTTTTTGGGGGCCCAAAGTGTGAGAAAGATATACCTGCCAGGGGGCCCAAAAGTGTGAGCCAGAAAACCTCCCGGGCCCACAGTGTGAGCCAGATATCCTGCCTGGCTAGCCACAGTGTGAGCCAGGTATACCTGCCTGGCTACCCACAGGGGAGCCAGATATACCTGCCTGGCTGGGCCCAGTGGGCCGAATACCTGCCTGGCTGGCCACAGTGTGACCCCGGATATACCTGCCTGGCTAGCCACAGTGTGAGCAAGGTATACCTGCCAGGCTGGCCACAGGGAGCCAGATATACCTGCCTGGCTAGCCACAGTGTGAGCCAGATATACCTGCATTTCGGCCACAGTGTTAGCCAGGTATACCTGCCTGGCTGGACAGTGTAGAATATCCTGCCTGGCGGGGCCACAGTGTGAGCCAGATATCCTGCCTGGCTTCCCCGGTGTGAGCCGGGTTTCCCTTCCCTGGCTAGCCACAGTGTGACCCAAAGATATCCCTCCTGGCTGGCCACAGTGTGAGCCAGTTATACCTCCCTTTGGCCCACAGTGTACCCGGTATACCGGGGCCTGGCTGGCCACAGTGTGGCCAAAAACCCCCATGCCTGGCTCCCACAGGTGACCCAGGATACCTGCCTGGCTAGCCACAGTGTGCCCCAAGGTATACCTGCCGGCTAGCCCATGTGACCCGGGGTATCCTGCCTGGCTACCCAAAGGTCCCAGGTATACCTGCCTGGCTGGCCACAGTGTGAGCCAATATACATGCCTGGCTAGCCACAGTGTGACCCAAAGGTTTCCATCCCTCCGGGCCCAGTGTGAGCCAGAAAACATCCCTTTTAGCCACAGTGTGAGCCAGAATAGAGGGCCCAAAGGCCACAGTGTGAGCCAGATATACCTGCCTGGCTGGCCACAGTGTGAGCCAGGTATCCCTGTCGGCCAATTGTGCCAAGTTATATATTTTCACTGTTACCACTGTTGTTAACCCCAAAAGGGCAGCAGGTAAACTAACTCCGGGAAAAAACATCGTCAACATTTACTTTACGCCATTTTTATCTCTCTCATTATCCCCTTTTGATAACTGGGGCAAATATTTAAATATCCACTTTTTTCCTTTTATTTATTTCTTACATTTCTCCTCTTTACTACCCATCCACTCTGTTTTTTTGCTGTTATCCGCGGGTATTATATTCACCGTCTCTCATCTCCCCTGATCTACTTGACTTTGTGTACGCTCATATTGATGCCGCGTTCTTGACCAATATTCAGGACTTGTATGACTTGGGATATACAGACCTCCAGGTATGACTGGGATATACAGACCCCCCAGGTATGACTGGGATATACAGACCTCCCGGGATGACTGGGTTACAGACCTCCCGGTTGACTGGGATATACAGACCTCCAGGTATGACTGGGGGTTACAGACCTCCAGGTATGACTGGGATATACAGACCTTCAGGTATGACTGGGATTTACAGACCTCCAGGTATGACTGGGATATACAGACCTCCAGGTATGACTGGGATAAAAGCCCTCCAGGTATGACTGGGATATACAGCCCCTCCAGGTATGACTGGGATATATATTCCTCCATGTATAAATTTTTTCAGAATGCGAGGTTATAAGATGTTATTGTGAAGATTCCCTCACCAGTGACTGCCAGGTAAAGGGGAATGAGGTCATGTGGTCCCCGGGGCCCAAGACCAGTACCAACTATGTGTGATTGCAGGGGGGGGGCTCAGCTCCTGGCCCCGCCTCTAAACGGGTTTCCCTACTGGGTCCATAAACTCTCCCCCTTGGCTTAAAGAGCCTTATCGTACCTCTTGTTAAAACTATGTATTAATCTTGCCTTTTACCACTTCACTCCCAGGATTGTTCCATTTCTTGGCCCTCAAAGGCTAAAGGGAAATACTTCCTAACATCATTATGACTCATTTGAGTTTAACTTCCAGTTGTGCCCCGTGTTCCTACTTCCCAATTCCCCAAACATTCTGTCTATTTCACCCAGTCAATTCCTCTCAGTATTTTGTACTTTTTTATCATATCTCCCCCAGTCCTCTTGTCCTCTGGCGTTATCAAGTTGATTTCCCCTCCCTCCCTTATGGGTTTCCCCCCTTAGCTCCTGGACTAGTCTCGTTGCAAATCTCTGCACTTTCTAAAATTTTCCTTTTAATCTGTTTGACCAGGTGTAGGTTCCACAATTGTGCTTTTACCCAACGTGGGGCCTGATGTACACGGTGTACAGTGTCGTGAATGACTCCTTACTTAGTTGTAAAAGCTATTCTTAGATTTGCCAGAAGAGCATTTGATGCAACAGCTATTTGGTTGATGTGCCCCCGGGGAAATATCCTCGGCATGATGCTCCCCCCGGGGGTGACAGGTCTCACTGGTATACCAAAGGTTTTCGTGTTCTGTGCTGGTCCCGGGGTTCAAAGGAATCATACCAAAAAAAGTTCCCCCCTCGTTCAGATTATTATTAATATTATTATTATTATTATTATTATTATTATTATTATTATTATTATTATTATTTTTTATTATTATTATTATTACTATTATTATCATAACGCGAAACCTCTAAGGGTCATGCAACGCTGCCCCTTGTTTAGATTTCCCAAGGATAAATCAATGTCATGCAAAATTTTTGGCGAGTTATTCCTATTTTGGTTTAATAGATGGGTCCATAAAACTGGGTATCAACAGGTAGGACGTTCACTTTGTGTTGATCATCGGTGGAGTTGTGTATGAATGGTATACATTAAACACAAAATGGGGATTTAGACACATGTGCAACATCTGGGGACTTTTTTGTACGTTTCGCCCACCCTTTGGGTTCATCAGTACAAATACAAGGATATAGTGTGAAGAATGTAGAACTGTTTGGGGAAGAACACCATAGTCCTGAAGTCTGAAGCACAGACAGTGAGACTCTGTGCTTCAGACAGTGGAAAAAACCAAAAGTGAGACTGTCTGTGCTTCAGACAGTGAGACTGTCTGTGCTTCAGACAGTGAGACTGTCTGTGCCGGCCCCTTAACCCGCCCGTGCTTGATTAAAACTACAGTGCCCTTTTCCCCCTAATCTGAGGGGCAGATTACCTCATCTTTTTTTATAGGCCCGTCTTCACACTATGTCCTTTTTGGGAAAGTCACAAGAGGGCGGAAAAATCCAAAAAAGATACCTAGGGTGTTCATATGTGTCAAATCCTCATAAACCCAAAAAGTTCACTGTATCCCGAGGTGACGAAATTAAAAGGGGTCATGGGGGACGAGGATTAAGGTGTCATGAGGGACGAGAATTAAGGTGGCATGAGGTGACGAGGATTAAAGGGGTCCGGGGGTGACGAGAATTAAGGTGTCATGAGGTGAGAGGATTAAGGTGTCATGAGATGACGAGAATTAAGGTGTCATGAGGTGACGAGGATTAAGGTGTCATGAGGTGACGAGGATTAAGGTGTCATGAAAGGGGACGAGGATTAAGGTGTCATGAGGTGGCGAGGATTAAGGTGTCATGAGGTGGCGAGGATTAAGGTGTCATGAGGTGGCGGGGTTAAGGTGTCATGAGGTGACGAGGATTAAAGGGGTCATGAGGGAGAGGATTAAAGGGGTCATGAGGTGACGAGGATTAAAGGGGTCATGAGGGAGGGTTAAAAGGGGTCATGAAAGGTGACGAGGATTAAGGTGTCATGAGGTAACGAAGATTAAGGTGTCATGAGGTGACGAGGATTAAGGTGTCATGAGGTAACGAAGATTAATGTGTCATGAGGTAACGAAGATTAAGGTGTCATGAGGTAACGAAGATTAAGGTGTCATTTGCTAGATCCCCCAGGTAGTGTGTTTTATATCTGAGCTGATGGGTAGGCTCAGAAAAGTAATTAGCCTCAAATTCCCATTTTTTTCCCGCGGGCCAAAATCCGCAGTTACACCCCAAACTTATAACCTAAATAAAATTTGAATCATTTATAATCCCCAATTTTTTAGTAAGACTTATTATCTCAGTGACATTGCGACCACCTGACCTCATTTTAAACCCGGGGTTGCTCCCCGGACCACATGACCTCATTCCAGCACATCATGACCTCTCTACAACCCATATAACTGACATCTTGTCCTGTGTGTATATTAATTTTTTTGTGAAGAAATATCTTCACAAAAAAAAAAAGCCACAGCTCACATAGAGTAAGACCCGCGTCAGGAAACACTTGTCCTGTTTCCTGACAAACCTTACCTAACCTAACCTTATTTTGTGTCTTATTTACCCACAGTCGCTAGAGTCTACCATTGTACTGCCATACATTCTTAAGTCTTTCTCTCATACAGAAACAAACTGGATGTTCTTTTAAAAAGTGTATAAAGTAAGCGAATCCCCACTCACAAGTTTCTTAATTGATTTCGGCGGTAGCAGGAAGATGAGAATACTTTGGAAAATAATCTTCAAAGTTTGGCCTTTGTAATGATGACCTGTGTCTTATAATACTTGTATTCTGAGGGAGAGTTTTTTATTCGTTCGTTTGTCTGTGGGGATAATAATGTTTCTCGTTCCTCTAACCTGTTCCTCATCCCGTGTGAGACAGTGAGTCAGCCTCCCAACCTGTTCCTCATCCAGTGTGAGACAGTGAGTCAGTTCCTCTAACCTGTTCCTCATCCAGTGTGAAAACAGTGAGTCGCCCCCTAACCTGTTCCTCATCCAGTGTGAGACAGTGAGTCCCGTTCCTCCCAACCTGTTCCTCATCCAGTGTGAGACAAATCGTTTCCCAAACCCGTTCCTCATCCAGTGTGAGACAGTGAGTCAGTTCCCCAACCTGTTCCTCATCCAGGGGTGAGACACAGTAAGTCTGTTCTTCCCAACTTTTCCTCATCCAGGGGAACACAGTAAAATTGTTCTTCCCAACTTTTTTCCCCCCGTTGTATGTCTGACATAGGACACTACTTCTTCTGACTTGTCTCCTTTTCTTTTTGCTTCTATAGCACTCTCTCCCCCTTTTCTTCTTCGATTACTATTTACTCTTCCCATTCCCTCTCTTCCTTTTCCCATTCCCCACTACCATCCAGACTTATTCCTCCACCTATCTCTTCCTTACCCCACCCCCGATGAAGAGATGGAATACGGGGAAAAAACAACAACCTGCCCATGTAGCGAGTAGGATCTATTCATGGGGAAAATTTTAATCACAAAAAAATCTGCTTGAACTGGGGGGACACAGGGGTTGCCCAAACTGCGTAGTTACGATTTATATAAGTCAAAAACGTTGAAGAAACCACAACTAAGTTGGGGGGAAGGAGGGCAAATGGACTGGACTTTTTTACCCCAATCCCTCTGACAGGAAAAAAATAGAACGTGGACTTTTACTGGGAGTCAGTGACAAACAACAAAAAGTTTTTTAATTTTTTGGAGGCAAAAGTTCTTTTTGGGGGAATGAATGGTAGAAAAATAAAATGAACTACAGAAATGGGGGTGAAAAATTTTTTTTATTGAAATCAAATGAAAAGCTAATGGGATGTTCCATCCACCCTTATAATCACCCTCTATCCACAGAGAATGGTAGGCTACAGAAATGTTCAGGAGGGGGAAGGAAAAAACAGAGTCAGTGACTTAACAAGAGCTGCACAGAAAGCAAAGCAAAAGGGGCAAAAAAAACATGGGGGAAAATACTGGAAAAACCGGGGGAAAGAAGAGGCAAAAAACACAAGAACCTGGGAATAATCAAGTATACCATGGGCAGCATGGCGGTACTCTGAACACCTCAGCATCGACGGCCACATCAGAACTAAAACTTTTTTTTACAGTCCCATAAAAGTACGATAATCCCAAAAGAAAATAATAAAGTGTAAAAATTGGAAGGGTGATCAATGATGGTAGAATGTTATGGGGGAACAGACGAGGTAAGGATGGTGACCCAAAGGCAGAGATGAAAGAAAATGACAAAAGGAAACTGAACAACATCTACGTATCAAGGGAGAGAGCTGATGCTGTTAGCACAAAAAGAGACAAGGAATTTGACAGTACATGTCAGTGGGTAGCTGAAGGAGATGAAGAAGTGTGTGTGAACTAATAGCAAAGATCTACAAGTTACTAGAAATGAAACAACAGCCGATAGTGGGGGGATTTATACGTCAGGAAACAAAGCAGTGTTTGCTGACGGGGGTTTTTGTCAGGTGATGCCCCTGTCACAGGTTTTTTTTCCCGCTGGTCTGCCTCACCAGTGTTGACTTAAAAAACCCAAAAGAATCTCTACATCACTCACCAAATCGTAATGAGACGATTGAAAACAAACCATACCATTTGCGACCGCGGGTTCAAAACCCCATGGTATGGTTTAATCTCTACATAGTTGTGTGGCTTAAGTGCAAATGTGGTCCCAATATACAAACTTTGGGAACAGAAAAGAGGCATAGAATCATTTAACTGACATATATATTTTCAAAGTTTTGGAGAAATAATCACGAAATCTTGGTTGAGACCCAAAAGAACAGGAACATTTTAACAAAAAAAAGTATCCCAAACCCAATTTGGAAAGGTAAGTCCTGCATTAAAAACTTACTGGAAAAATAGTCACGCTGATCAAGCACAGGAGACCCCAGATGGGCAACTGAATATTATGATGGAGAGCATTTGACTTAGTACCCTGCCGAGATTGATTCTCAAATTAAAAAGTAAATAAGGGTGAAAAAATTCAAGACTAGTTTAACTGTGTCCCACAAACCCAAATCATAGTCACTACACGTGGTATACAAAATGACCACTGACAGTGACCAATGAATCCAGGAGATCCCAGGAATCCCATGTTGTCGTGGTCCCGGGGAAATGACCACTGGCGGGGACCCGTGAATCCCGTACTGAGTGGGGTTTGCTGTGGTCCCCCACAGCAATATCAACTGCTACACTCCCGTATGCGGCAACGGGGAGGGTTATCTTATCATGAACTGTCCTACGTGATTCTCCTGACGCATTCCCAAAAACAACAACAACAACATAACCCAACTGTTGCAAGATCGTCCGACTTGTTTTTGCAAGAGTACCAACACCAGCTAAGGGGAGAGCCAGATCATTCCCCAACACTCAACATTCTTCACAATACATCCCGGGAACATTCACACTCTCGTGAATTTAATAATAAGAAGAGAAAGCGTTTTGTGACTTCGATGGAACGAGACTCAGTTGTTCAAAATTTCCCTCTGACCGCCCTTGATACCAACATTTAAACCAGTGGGGTCAGTCAACTCGAGGTTGATGGGCATTAAAACAACCTGAGTGTTTCCTCTTGCCCGTATCTCACTGTTGCTGCCTTTACAACACCACAGTATTCACTGTTGCTGCCTTTTCCCCACAACACCAAATCTCACTGTTGCTGCCTTCCACACAACACCAGAGTATCTCACTGTTGCTGCCTTCCACACAACACCAGAGTATCTCACTGTTGCTGCCTTCCCCACAACACCAGAGTATCTCACTGTTTTCTGCCTTCCACACAACACCAGAGTATCTCACTGTTGCTGCCCTTTCCCCACAACACCAGAGTATCTCACTGTTGCTGCCTTCCACACAATACCAGAGATCTCACTGTTGCTGCCTTACACACAACACCCACAGTATCTCACTGTTTGCCTTCCACACAACACCAGAGTATCTCACTGTTGCTGCCTTCCACACAACCCCCAAGAGTATCTCACTGTTGCTGCCTTCCACACAACACCAGAGTATCTCACTGTTGCTGCCTTACACACAACACCACAGTATCTCACTGTTGCTGCCTTTACACAACACCAGAGTTTTCCACTGTTGCTGCCTTCCACACAATACCAGAGTACAGGGGGCCATCGTCATCAACACAGCTTTCGTATTCTGGGTCATGCTCATCACCTCCTACTGACCATTTGTGTACACACACAGGACTGTACACGCTCAAGCCCACTACTGTACACGCTCAAGACCACTACTGTACACAAAAGGACCACCTATTGCCAACACACGACCACTATTGTACACACACATTTCCCCTTTGTACACACACAGGACCAGTATTGTACACACACAGGAACTATTGTACACACAGAGAACCCCCTTTGTACAAAATAGGACCACTACTGTACACACAATGGACCACTACTGTACACACACAGGACCACTATTGTACACAGGACCACTATTGTACACACAGGACCACTATTTTAAACGCTCAAGCCCACTACCGTCCCCTCAGGGCCACTACTGTACACGCTAAGGACCACTACTGTACACGCTCAGGACCACTACTGTAAAAGCTTTGGACCACTACAAACACACAAAAGAACCACTACTGACCCACCACACACACTCAAACCACTCCCACACCCCTCATGACCACTACTGACCACTACCACACACACCCCAGGACCACTACTGACCACTAATACACACACTCAGAACCACTACTGACCACTACCAGACACACTAGGACCACTACTGACCACTACCACACCCCTCAGGACCACCACTGACCACTACCACACACACACAGGACCACTACTGACCACTACCACACACACTCAGAACCACTGCTGACCACTACCACACACCAGGACCACTACTAACCACTACCACACCCCTCAGGACCACTACTGACCACTACCACACACCCCGCAGGACCACTACTGACCACTACTACACACCCTCGGGACCACTACTGCCCACTACCACACCCCTCAGGACCACTACTGACCACTACCACACCCCTCAAGACCACTACAAACCCACTACCACACACACTCAGCCCCAAACTACTGACCACTACCACACACACCCAGGACCACTACTAACCACTACCACACACACTCAGGACCACTACTGACCACTACCACACCCCCTCAGGACCACTACTGACCACACCACACACCTCAGGACCACTACTGACCACTGCCACACACACCCCAGGACCACTACTGACCACTACCACACACACTCGGGACCACTACTAACACTACCACACACACTCAGGACCACTACTGACCACTACCACAAACACTCAGAACCACGGGACCACTACCACACACACTCAGAACCACTACTGACCACTACCACACACACTCAGGACCACTACTGACCACTACCACACACACTCAGGACCACTACGGGACCACCCACACACAAGGACCACTACTGACCACTACCACACCCCTCGGGACCACTACTGACCACTACCACACACTCAGGACCACTACAACCACTACCACACACACTCAGGACCATTTACTGACCACTACCACACACTCAGGACCACTACTGACCACTACCACACACTCAGGACCACTACTGACCACTACCACACACACGCAGGACCATACTGACCACCCACACACACTCGGGACCACTACTGACCACTACCACACACTCAGGACCACTACTAACCACTACCACACCCCTCGGGACCACACTGACCACTACCACACCCCTCGGGACCACTCCCAACCACTCCCAAAATTCAGGACCACTACTGACCACTCCCCCCTCAGGACCACTACTGATTACTACCACACACACTAAAGGAACTACTGACCACTACCACACAAAACTCAGGACCACTACTGACCACTACCACAAAGGACCACTACAAACCCACTACCACACACACTAAGGACCCTACTGACCACTACCACACACTCAGGACCACTACAAACCCCTACCACACCCCAAGGACCGCTACTGCCCACTACCACACACACACACACACACACACAAAAGCAATGAATAAGATAAAATTGTACTAAAAAAAACAGTGAAATCACTAAGAAAACATTGGTAAAGTGAGAATGAGGGACTCTCTCAGCGAAGACTTGAGAAGACCCAAAACTTTGGGTAAGGAGTGAGAGTATGACGCCTCCCCAGGAAGACTTGAGAAAGATCCAAAACATTGGAAAGGAGTTTGAGTATGACGCACTTTTCTCAGCAAAACTTCAGAAGATCCAAAACTTTGGGTTTAAGGAGTGGGGTATGACGCATTTCCCCAGCGAAGACTTCAGAAGATCCAAAACATTGGAAAGGAGTGAGAGTATGACGCACTCTCTTGGGAAACTTGAGAAGACCCAAAAACATTGGTAAGGAGTAAAGAGTATGACGCACTCCCCAGCGAAGACTTGAGAAGACCCAAAAACATTGGTAAGGAGGAGAGGGACGCACTCTTCAGCGAAGACTTGAGAAGACCCAAAACATTGGTAAGGGTGGGGTATGCCCAATTTTCTCAGCGAAGATTTGAGAAGATCCAAAACATGAAGGACAGTGACAACGTAGAGAAGTTAAAGATTTATCAGGTCAAGTAAGATGAGGTGACAGTCTCCAGAGGACAGGCAGGAGACAGAGCCCCCCCAGGGACAGGCAGGAGACAGGGGAAAACAGGCGGGGAGACGGGAGCCTCCAGAGGACGGGCGGAAAAGAGCCCCCAAAAGGACAGGCAGGAGACAGAGCCCCAGAGGGGGGGGCAGGAGACAGAGCCCCCAGAGGACAGGCAGGAGACAAAACCTCCAGAGGACAGGCAGCAGACAGACCCCTCCAGAGGACGGCAGCAGACAGAGCCTCCAGAGGACAGGCAGCAGACAGAGCCTCCAGAGGACAGGCAGGAGACACAGCCTCCAGAGGACGGGCGGCAGACAGAGCCTCCAGAGGACAGGCAGAAAATGTTTTCTTGCCTTGCCAACAGCAGCTGTTTGTGAGTCAGGTGTGCAGGTGTTGGTGAGTCAAAGTGCAGCAGGTGTTGGTGAGTCAAATGCAGCAGGTGTTAGAGTAATGATTAAGACTAAGATAAAAACCCTCACCAAAAGGTCGTCTTCCGTCGTATTGTTATCCAGGAGAAACATCTCGGGGGGAAACATTGCCTTGATAAATGCCTTCATTTGTGCATGCATATCTTTTTCCACAACAACCTGATTGTTTGTGCAGCAGTGAAGATAACAGTGAGTGTAGCAGTAAAAGGTCATTCACGGCAGTGAAGATAACAGTGAGTGTAGAGTAAAGCTCATTCACGGCAGTAAAGGGTAACAGTGAGTGTAGCAGTGAGGTCATTCACGGCGGGAAAAATCAGTGAGTGTAGCAGGGGAGGTCATTCACGGCAGTGAAGATAACAGTGACCCTATTCACGGCAGTAAAGATAACAGTGAGTGTAGCGGTGGGTCATTCACAGCAGTAAAGATAACAGTGAGGTGGCAGGGAGGTCATTCACGGCAGTGAAGAAAACAGTGAGTGTAGCAGTGAGGTCATTGATGGGTAAAGCGAAAGGGTGCTGGTGTTTCCCTTGGCTGGCGAAGCCAGGGAAAGACCACCACGAAGAGCTGCCCCGGACAAGGGATACAGTGCGGGCGAGGACCTTTTGATGGGGGGATAATCCCGGACCAAGTCACCTGCTCAGTGGCAGGTGAGACCAAAGACCAAAAAGTTCCGAAGGAGGGGGGAAGTGATTTGTAATGTGTAGGGTTTTGTGGTAATCTCCCTCTGGTGGGTTTCCGTAAAAAACCACGTCTGAATCCATTTCCAGTTCTTGGGTTTTGGGTTGGGTAAGTGTTACTCAGTGAGCTGCAGTGAAATATTTGTTTAAAAAAAACGCTCCATATATAATGTCTTTTTCCCAAGTATTATTCTAAAACCCGGGACGTGTTTTAATCCCGGTCAGAGGGGCCCGGACGGAAAACAGATGAGGTGTTTTTAAATTTTTAGGTTACGCACAGCAAGGGAAGCAAGATTTAGCGGTGTGAATATGTGGTTTTGGGGCCCGGGGGTTTTTTAGTGTATACTTTAATTTTGTTAGTGCTTAAATGATCTCAGGTTTATTTGTAAAGGGCCCCAGTATGCAGAGGCCTGTTTATGCCGGGGAAATACTTTTTATGGTGTTTTTTCTGCTAAATTAGTTCCGGCAGTAGTGAAGGGGGGGGGGTATGTCATGGGCCTCGCTATTGATATATTTTAACTCACTAGTAGCAGTGAGCTAGTGTGAACCCCAACCCCACTAGTAGCAGTGAGCTAGGGGAACTTAACTCACTAGTAGCCCCGTGAGCTAGTGTGAACTTAACTCACTAGTAGCAGTGAGCTATGTGAACTTAACTAATTTGTAGCAGTGAGCTAGTGTGAACTTAACTCACTAGTAGCAGGAGCTAGTGTGAACTTAACTCACTAGTAGCAGTGTGCTAGTGTGGTGGTTTACACACTAGTAGCAGTGTGCTAGTGTGGTGGTTTACACACTAGTAGCAGTGTGCTAGTGTGGTGGTTTACACACTAGTAGCAGTGTGCTAGTGTGAACTTAACTCAATAGTAGCAGTGTGCTGGGGTGGGGAAATTAACTCACTAAAAGCAGTGTGCTAGTGTGAACTTAACTCACTAGTAGCAGTGAGCTAGGGGAACTTAACCCCCAGTAGCAGTGAGCCTTTTGTGTGAACTTAACTCACTAGTAGCAGTGAGCTAGTGTGAACTTAACTCACTAGTAGCAGTGGGCTTGTGTGAACTTAACTCACTAGTAGCAGTGAGCTAGGGGAACTTAACTCCAAGAAACAGTGAGCTTGGGGAAAACAACTCCCAGTGGCAGTGAGTTAGTGTAAAACTTAACTCACTAAGTGGGCAGTGACCCCTGGTTGAACAACCCCCACTAGTACCCGGGAGCTAGTGTGAACTTAACTCACTTTTACCCCAGTGTGCTGGTGAACTTAACTCACTAGTAGCAGTGTGCTAGTGTGAAAATCACTAGTGGCAGTGTGCTGGTGAACTTAACTCATAGTAAATGTGCTGGTAAACCCCAACCCCTAGAAACGGGGCTAGTGTGAACAACTCCCCAGTAGCAGTGTGCTGGGGGAACTTCTCACTAGTAGCAGTGAGCTAGTGTAAAACTTAACTCACTAGTAGCAGTGAGCTATTAAAATTAACTCACTAGGCAGTGACTAGTGAACTTAACTCACTAGTAGCAGTGAGCTAGTGTGAACTTAACTCACTAGTAAAAAATGAGCTGGGGTGAATTTTAAACCCCACTTTGCAGTGAGCAAAGTGTGAACTTAACTCCCCTATTAGCAGTGAGCTAGTGTGAACTTAACTCACTAGTAGCAGTGAGCTTGGGGGGAACAACTAAATAAGTAGCAGTGAGCTATGTAAAACTTAATTTTGGGGGACAGTGA
This sequence comes from Cherax destructor, assembly GCA_009830355.1. Taxonomy (NCBI): domain Eukaryota; kingdom Metazoa; phylum Arthropoda; class Malacostraca; order Decapoda; family Parastacidae; genus Cherax; species Cherax destructor. The sequence goes on along the minus strand of WNWK01033913.1, from coordinate 7,014 downwards.
GCTAGTGGGGAACCTCACTAGTAGCAGTGAGCTAGGGGAATTTAACTCACTAGTAGCAGTGTGCTGGTGTAAATTTTTAAATCACTAGTAGCAAGTGAGCTAGTGTGAACTTAACCCCACTAGTAGCAGTGGCTAGTGTGAACAACTCACTAGTAGCAGTGACTAAGTGTGAACTTAACCCCTAGTAGCATTTGGGGCAAAATGTAAAACTTAACTCACTAAGTAGCAGTGTGCTAGGGGAACTTAACTCACTAGTAGCAGTGAGCTAGGGGGAACTTAACTCACTATAGCAGTGAGCTATGTAAAACTTCTCACTAGTAGCAGTGAGCTAGGGGAACTTAACTCACTAGTGGCAGTGGTAGTGTGAACTTAACTCACTAGTAGCAGTGGGCTAGTGTGAAAAAACTCACTAGTAGCAGTGGTGGTGTAAAACTTAACCCCATAGTAGCAGTGAGCGTGTGAACAACCCCACTAGTGGCAGTGAGCTAGTGTGAATTTAAACCCCCACTATTGGCAGTGAACACGTTGCTCATATCTCACTTTATCATCTTTGGGAATCTTAATCTAAAAGCGAAACTGTGTCTAGAAAATACATTTGATCTGCATTACATGGAAAGAGAAAAGGGACGAGAGCCAAAACAATTTGGTAACGAAAAACTGGATATCAGATTGGAAACACAAAATTTGGGGGAATGAATGTATTTCGATATTTGGGGAACTTGTCAGCAGATGGCTCTTGGGAAAAATGAACATAAATTGACGAGGGGAAAAATGGGTGGTGTAGAGGCATCTTTGGGGACAAAAAACGTCATACATGGAGGCAAAAGGGGAAAAAGTAGGGAAAAATAGTGGTACCAACATTTTGTGGATGGAACTGGGTTGTGAATGTTGCAACGAAAAAAGGCTAGAAGCAGTGATGTCGTATGATTTTAATGTGAATATTATGCAGAAAGTTCAAAGTTTGGAGTTTTAAGGGAAATCCCAAGTTACTAAAAATATTATGCAGGGCTGACGACGGGGTTTTGGGTTTAATTGAACATTCAGAGAGGATGGAACAAATAAGATGACTGGAGGGGGTATAAATCTGTAGCGTAGGGGAAATGGGGCGGGGGGCGTCCCAGGAAAGACAGGAGGAAGGTGGTAAAGGGGGTTTTTCATGCAAGGGTTGGACATCCAACAGGCGTGTGTGTGAACGTGTTAGATAGGAGTGGGAGGCAAGTTTTTTTTGACTTGACGAGCTATTGGTGTTAGCAGGGAACATTTATGAAGAGATTCAGGGAAATCGGTTAGGGGCGGAGACATGGAGGGAGAGGATTGCAGTGTGAGGTCCTTCCCAGTGTAAAAATGAATTTGTGGACATCTGTGTCCCCTTTACAGGTTTTTTATTTTATCGCTGGCTGAACACGAAAAATTTTGACGCTTGTGACCGTGTGCGGGGGTGTGTGTGTGTGCGTGTCTGGTGCCTGCGTGGTGTATGGTGGCTCGTTTGCATAAAAAAATTGTTCGTTTATGCAAACAATTAGCTGATTAAAGATTAAAAACTCCCTTAAAAAAGGGGTTAAAAACTTTGCAATCAACGTCGATATGGGAAAACTCAGGCACCAGTCACCAGGTTCGTCCCTTTTCTGTTTTTCCTTGCTTTTTTAACTGAGGATAGTAAGAGAGGAACACAGGAAAAAAGGGGGGTTTTTACCCTTTTAGTGTCCAGAACACAGAAGGGATCACAGGTAAGAAACTGGAAGTGGGGTTGAAGAATAGATGGGAGAGGGAAAAAAACATAGAGAAAGGAAAAGATTAAAAACCCCAGCAAAGGGATTGTAAAACATTTATGGAGCTTATATTAAAAGGGATGTGTTGGGGCCCCACCAGCCTAGCTCAGAGTCTTCTCCGTACAGAACAGACCGTGCCCCGGCTGGGGTTTTCTTTTTCTTATGAGAGTTCTGAAGAACAGTGCGGCGCGTATGACCCCTGTGGTTTAGCGCTTCTTTTTATTTAAAAATAATAATAATAATCTGAAGAACAGTGATGCGAAGAACAGTTTGTCGCTCTTGATAACACTTTCCACACACATCGCTATCACACTACTCCTTGTCATCCTCTTATTATTCCCCTCATCCACATCTCCTCTTACTCTCCTCCTGCTCCTGCTCTTACTCTCCTCCTGCTCCTGCTCTTACTCTCCTCCTGCTCCTCCTCCAACCCCTCTTCTCTCCTCCTGTCATGCTCTTCTTCCCCTCCTGCCCTACCCAACTCCTCTTACTCTCCTCCTGCTCCTGCTCCTACTCTCCCCCTGCTCCTGCTCTTACTCCCTCCTGCTCCTACTCCAACTCCTCTTACTCTCCTCCTGCTCCTGCTCACTCTCCAAATGCTCCTCCTCCAACTCCTCTTACTCTCCTCCTGCTCCTCCTCCAACCCCCCTCACTTCCTGCTCCTCCTCCAACTCCTCTTCTCTCCTCCTGCTCTTCCTCCTGCTCCTCCTCCGCTCCTCCTCCCTCCTCCTGCTCCTCCTCCAGCCCCCCTCCCTGCTCCTCCTCCAGCTCCTCCCCCCTGCTCCTCCCCCAGCTCCTCCCCCTGCTGTTCTCACCCCAAAAACCCATAGCGCGACACTGTACCTTCTTATGAGGGTTATGAAATGATTGGTTGTTTTAAACACTCCACCTGTACTTATCCTCACCACAACACCTGCCCCCTACCACCCCCCAAATGAAACAATCCCCACCCTGCCCCCCTCTCCACCCTTACCCCCCCTCACCCACACACACCTGCCCCCCTCTCCCCCCTTTCCCCAATCCCCCCAAAAACCCCTGCCCCCCTCCCCACCCTTGCCCACACCCTCCCCCACACACCCTGTCCCCCCCACCCTTGCCCACACCCTCACCCACACCCCCCTCGGTGTTGCACAAGTATCTTATTCATTAACAGGCGTTGTATTCCATTATTGCAACCCATATTCTGTCTCGTGTTGGGACGCTGTCACCCAAACTGTCTCGTGTTAGGACGCTGTCCCCCAAAACTGTCTCGTGTTAGGACGCTGTCCCCCAAATTCTCGTGTTGGACGCTTCCCCCAAAACTGCCCCGTGTTAGGACGCTGTCACCCAAACTGTCTCGTGGTATGCACCTTGATAATTGACACTGATAAAGTGCTTTAAGACAAAGTCAGGTAGACAAACACTGGGACATATTTTTTAAAAAAGCTGTAAGGGATCAATTTCCCCGGGACTGAAAGATTACTAATAAATATATACAGTTTTGTAAATGTCTTTTAAAATTTGTTTATTAAGAAGAGTCAAGTCTTACTTTCCCTCTTGTGAAGGACTGAAATTTTTTAAGGGTTATATGTGCTTGACACCGTCGCTTAGTTTCTGCCAGAAGTTTTCTTGCGGGGATCTTCTGACTCTGAATAAGTGTTATGGGCACCACAACTCAGGTGTTGGAAGTGACTGCAGTCAGGAATATCGGAAGTCACTACATGGGGGTGAGAATCGGGTCTCCCCTGGGTTTCCCAAAGTCATAGAGAAACCACTAAAGCCACTGAAGAGAGGTTTATGCTATTTGTGTGACGGAAGATGGGGGTTTTCCCTTTGTTGGTGTTGACATTATGTAACACTATCCTTCTCGACAGGTTCTCCTTTACCTAAAATGTCACATAAAACCATTCATAACAAAATCTTGCATGTTTCAGATCCCAGAGATATGGCCATGATCCACATCTTTCTGTAGTGCCTAGCATCTCAACTTATTTCCCGCCCAAGTCATAGACAAGAATTTCAATAACCCATTTATGTGGATTAGGCATTGCCCCCCTCACTTCCCCCCAAACTACTGGGATAATTCTAACCCAACACCTAGCAAAAAATCCGAGGCACCCACTCACACACATTTAAAACATTCTGGCGATCTCCCCAACCGTATCCACAATGTAAACTATCAGAAACAAGAAACTTCAGTGCACGTGACATTCCTATTCCCAAAAATTTTACAGCACAAGCCATCCATCTCCCACCACGTAAAATTGCTGACCCCTCGACCTTCCTGTTCCAGCCAGGGGTTTTGCTGATTTGTTGATAAATGTGTCGGTTTTTAAATCTTTTTCTTTTTTAATTCTTTCTTTCAACGATTTCGGTCTTTGGGGTTTACCATTAAATTTTTTTGACAAACCTAACAAGGGAAAATCTTGAAGCCGGGGGTTTTTTCCCCAATGATCCCCCCTCGGGCACCCCCCCACGTTGATGACATTTCTTCGTAACTCCCAGAAGATCGCTTCTACACTCCCACACAAGTTGAGCCAGGTCGAGCACTATCCCGCCCACTTTGGGAAGAACACTACAATTGTTTGTTTTTCTTTGGGGCCGTGGTGAAAGGATTGTGGAAAAAATCTTGTTGAATGATGGGGTTGGCGTAAACTTTGAAATGGAGTTCATGATCAGAGTTACAGAAAGAACATCGAGGAAAGGAAAGGGGCCCGTCGACTTTTTAAAAAAGAATCGTATTTCTTCCTCCTGCTCTCCGCATCAGGATCGCGGCGCCGTCCCCTAAACCACCCGGACAAAAGGAAAAGAGGATATTTGTCCCCCCTAACAACTCTTTGTTCAACACATCTCTTACATTTTCTCCAACACCAAATTCCAAATGTCCACCGCTGCCTCCACAACAATCAAGGACATCGACAGTAAGGGACACCACTAAGTCAAAAAATACGCAGGGTAAAAGTTTTCCCTTCAAAGACTATGACCAAATATACGTAGAAAACATCGGAGACCTCCCACACACGCATTTCTGAACACAAATAATGCTAGCAGGGTGAACCACTTGACAACGTCTGTTTTTCACAGAAACTCCCACAATCACCTGTTTCTGACCCCGATCTGTCAAAAAAAAACCTTTCTGCAATCATCATAATCATCATTTCAAACAACTGGGTCCGAACAACGGCCCACAACAACTGAGCCTTTTTCCGGAAACTTCTAATCACCGTCCCCCTAGCAACCAATCAAGCATGGAGGCACACAGCCGGCCCTGACCCAAGCGATAGGTCCTTCTCGAATCAATCTCTTCTCAGCCACATATTTAACCCAATTTTTTAGTCTACCCAAGATAAATTCAACATCCCTCACCTGTATGTTGAAAAAAGTATATAAAATACCACAGATTGATGATTAAGAAAATGTCCAACAGTTAGGTATCTTTATTGTTGAAACATTTCGCCTACACAGTCGGCTTCTTCAGTCAAATACAGCGTCAGCGCTGTAGTAATGAAATAAAAATGATGAATCAGTCCATCAACCTTGGGAAGTGTTCAGCTCCATGGAGGGGAACTCATCCCGGCTGAGGGGCTCACCCCACCCCAAAAGGGGGGACTCACCACCAGGCTGAGGGGCCACCACCAGGCAGGGACTCACCACCAGGCTGGGGACTCACCACCAGGCTGAGGGGGCTCACCACCGGCTGGGGACTCACCACCAGGCTGAGGACTCACCACCAGCTGGGGGCTCACCACCAGGCTGAGGGACTCACCACCAGGCTGAGGGGCTCACCACCAGGGGGGGACTCACCACCAGGCTGAGGGGCTCACCCCAGACTGAGGGGCTCACCACCAGGCTGAAAGGGGGGCTCACCACCGCTGAGGGGCTCACCACCAGACTGAGGACTCACCCCAGGGGGACTCACCACCAGGCTGGGGACTCACCACCAGGCTGGGGACTCACCACCAGGCTGAGGACTCACCACCAGGCTGAGGGGCTGATTACATAATCTTCATTTCAATGAAGTCACAACATGATCAGTACTTGTTTTTAAAAAAAACCAAAGTAAAAGGCCCCGGATATTATAGACTCAAAAAATATTAAGCCTCCTTAATAAAAGAGATTCTCTTAATATGGTCAGTAGGCCACGGCAGTGTTTGTTCTTCCCTTTTTTATGTTCTTTTAAATCTGGCTAAACTGCAGTGAAAAGGGTACGAACATCCTCTCAGGTTTCAAAACTCCTCTTTTGTCCACACTAAAAATATTCCAAAAAACCTGGATGACAACAGATGCCTTTTTTTCTCTCATATTGCTTTTACTGACACTATCAGAAAAGTTGGCGCAAATGCTCAAAAATGTCAAGTTTGTGGGAGTTTGGCAGCTTGTTCAATAATCGACAGAGGACCTTCTGCAAAAGGTTGGTTAATTGGTTTAAAGCCTGTGGTAGCGTGAGTCTTAGGGCTGCATGTAACCCTTTTACTACCAGAAAAACAGTTTAATTCCTAAAATGGGGAATGAAGTAAACTCACAAGTTGATATAATATACACACACTTGTATATACACCGAAATTTGTCGAAAGCCCTCTGAAAAAAACAAAAGCACACTTGATCATTTTGATTTCAAATTGTTCTTGTGACCTCTCCACTTTTAAAATGAAAACCATTATTTATATTGGCTCGTGACTTTTAAATTTTATTATTATATGCTTATATTTTTAATCCTTTTAACCAGGATATACTGTAGGCACCATTTTTATCTTAGTGGATATTCACTAAAAGTTTCCTTCATCCTTTCTGTAAGAGGTTAAAAAATTCTTGACTGGTGATGAAGAGGCGAGTTGAGAGTCGTAATGAGCAGTCACCAGTCCCAGTCTGCAAGCCCGTCAACCAACACTTGGTATTTATAAAGTTATCGTCTTCAAAGATTATTTGAGAAATGAACGGTCCTTTCATGAACTAACTCCAGAAAGATACTCTAGACTTTAAAACCCGTACGATACTAACTCCAGTAAGATACTAACTCCATTTTGAAAATACTAACTCCAGTAAAAAAATACTAACTCCAGAAAGATACTAACTCCAGTACATACAAACCCCAATAAGATACTAACTCCAGTAAATTAACTCCATAAGATTAACTCCAGTGATCTAACTCCGTACGATACTAACTCCGGTACGATACTAACAGAGATACTAACCCGTACGAAAAACCACCAGTAGGTATAACTCCAGTCGATACTAACACCAGAGATACCCCAGTACAATACTAACT
>WNWK01033912.1:0-20793 GCA_009830355.1 Cherax destructor | reverse complement strand
TGTTTTTCCCGTGGATGACTGTTTATTTTTGGGTCAATTGTTGTAGACTGGTCATTCTGTGTGTTATACTTTACCCCTTTCTTATCTTCCCAAGTTCTATAAATACCGGGAGACTATTCAATAGTTCCTCTTTTTCTTCATGCTTATTGTTTATTAGCCTCCTGAGTGCTTTCCTGATATCTGTCCATAGTTCCACATCCTTGTTGCAGATCCAGAAACACCTTTCTAGACGGATGTCACTTCTTGTTACTGTGTTAATTTTTGAACATGTGACATGATGTTTTGAAAAGCAAAGGTTGCATGTGATTCTAGATCTTTTCCCAAGAGCCTTTTCACAAGTCCCACAGATATACTGTACTGCCATCCTGCCTGTATCCTATTTGTATTAGTATATGTGGGATGTACTGATTATGGAGACTTGCTACACCTTATATTATATTATTGTTATAATATGTATTTATTTCTGTTTGCTCACTGTATAACTCTTTCTATATTTATTCCTCTCTGATCAGTCCTATATACATTTTAATGTATTATTCTCACTGAGATCCTCCCACACTGGTCTAGACAGGATATTGTGGTATGGTGTATATGGTGTTTTTATGGGTGTGTATGGTAGGCCTCCGTGGCTGACTTCAGCACTGCCAGGCGTATGACTAAAGCACACCACTCAGTCCTATACTGCCATGCGATGCCCGTTTTAGACCACTTTCATTTTCTTAGATCACTATCCTTGTGTTTTCTACTGCCAATTGGGTTCACTAGGTCTTTCTTATTCTGTCCTGGTATCCTAGTCTATTCGTTATAAGTGGTAACTCAGATCTATAAAAGTCGCTTGGCACATTGACCACTCCAGGGCAAGTGGTCACCCACACTGCCACACTACTATTGGATTTAATTTACTTTTATTTTATACCTAATAGTTTATCACTGTGCTGTACACTGGTTATTACAAGGATATACACTATATTTATTCCAGATACCTTTTCTTTTCACTGAACTAATACTGTGGTCATTGCTTTATTTCCACACGATATTCCACACATTATTCCTGCAAGCAGAATAAAAGCAGAAGTAGGTATTTTGATTTCCAGCAGTCTTAAAGAACTTAAGGCAATATCAGTTTAAAAATCAACTCTTCACGGCACAGAAATCGCCCTTATTGTATATTGGGAATCATACAAATTACAGCAATTTACCAAATTTGCAAAAGATAATACAAATTTATTGAGAGTAGTTCCCATCGAAGACCATTAAACCTCCAAGTCGATGTAGACTTTGTTCAACAGTTGGCCACAAAATTTAGTGTATATACATATATATATATGTATATATGCAAAAAGATCACAGTAATCAGGTGATATCAAAATATGCAAGACAACCACTATGAAAAAATAGTGGTTGTCTTGATATATATATATGTGTATATATATATATATATATATATATATATATATATATATATATATATATATATATATATATATATATATATTATATATATATGTACAAGAATGGTATACAATACCGACAAGATGAAATTAAGACACATGTGAAACATCTGGAATGGAAGTAATTACAATAAAGCTCGTGATTACAAATATGAAAAAATGCAACAGTGAAAATAAAAAGTAAAACATGAGCGTTTTCATGTGCTTTTTAAAACAGAAAATTCTGAGAACTCCTTGGTAAGGTGACATCAATGTTGCGCGTGATCAGAACAATGAACAGCAGCTATGGGGAAGCCCAGTGAAGTCAGAAGATTAATTTAGGGCACTGATGGCAGAGATAGAATATCAGGTCAATAATAGATCCATTGTCATGAACAGATCTTCACAAAAAATAATTACAACCTCGTATTTAATTCATGGTTGGCGTTTTGAACCGGTTCCGTCGACCGGTTAAACATAATACTAGATGATCTTAGCTAGCAGGCACTAGTTTAAGACACACTCAGTGATGTAGTCAGAGCTCACCAGCAGTCACATCCTATTAACAGTCAGAGCTCACCAGCAGTCTCCTACTAACAGTCAGAGCTCACCAGCAGTCAGATCCCACTAACAGAGCTCACCAGCAGTCAGATCCCACTAACAGTCAGAGCTCACCAGCAGTCTCCCACTAACAGTCAGAGCTCACCAGCAGTCAGATCCCACTAACAGTCAAAGCTCACCAGCAGTCACATCCCACTAACAGTCAGAGCTCACCAGCAGTCACATCCCACTAACAGTCAGAGCTCACCAGCAGTCAGATCACACTAACAGTCAGCGCTCACCAGCAGTCAGATCCCACTAACAGAGCTCACCAGCAGTCAGATCACACTAAAAGTCAGAGCTCACCAGCAGTCAGATCACACTAACAATCAGAGCTCACCAGCAGTCAGATTCCACTAACAGTCAGAGCTCACCAGCAGTCAGATCACACTAACAGTCAGAGCTCACCAGCAGTCAGATCCCACTAACAGTCAGAGCTCACCAGCAGTCAGATCCCACTAACAGTCAGCGCTCACCAGCAGTCAGATCCTACTAACAATCAGAGCTCACCAAAAGTCAGATCCCACTAACAGAGCTCACCAGGAATCAGATCCGACCAACAGAGCTCACCAGCAGTCACATCCCAGTAACAGAGCTCACCAGCGGTCAGATCCCACTAACAGAGCTCACCAGCAGTCAGATCCGACTAACAGAGCTCACCAGCAGTCACATCCCAGTAACAGAGCTCACCAGCAGTCACATCCTAGTAACAGAGCTCACCAGCAGTCACATCCCAGTAACAGAGGTCACCAGCAGTCACATCCTAGTAACAGAGCTCACCAGCAGTCAGATCCTACTAACAGAGCTCACCAGCAGTCAGAACTCACCAGCTGTCAGGACTCACCAGCTGTCAGGACTCACCAGCTGTCAGAACTCACCAGCTGTCAGGACTCACCAGCTGTCAGGACTCACCTGCGGTCTCCTATTTGGCAGTAGTTCCCGTATGAACACTGTAAGGTTGGGAGTTGTCTTCCTCGTAGGATATTGTAGATGGCAGTGACCTGGAAAAGGTGCAGGTTACATCGCGATGATCTTCCTAATGAAAGGTATGTGAGTCCAATGTTTACCTTAACTGTCAGGTAATAACTTGAATATATGTTACACAGTCCAATTTAGCAAACGTGTCTTAATTAATATTTATGATTAGCGGAGCACATAGAGTGGAATTATTGGCTGACTACCAATGATGATGATTACTGGTCCAAGGAACGACTCTCGAGAGTGAGGTTAAAGTGATGTGGACCCAAAAACTTGTAGCTACGGTGTCCCCTAGCTCGATCGCTAGCGCACTCACCTCACACTCTGAGGTCCGGAGATCGAATCTCCCGCGGTACGGCTGGAAAACGTTAGGGACGTGTTTCCATAAGACACCAGCTGTCCCTGTTCACCCATCAGTGTAAAATGGGTACCTGGGTGTTAGTGGACTGGTGTGGGTCGCATCCTGGGACAAAACTGACCTAATTTGCCTGAAATGTTCAGCATAACAAGGGGCTTTCTGTATAGCAGTATGTCATTGATGTCAGCTAGGACTGTATACCATGTACATGTAGTAAATAAAGATGTATTATTTATTATGTTAACGTAAAGAAGTGCAGTCCGCTAATGGACAGGAAGTGCCAAATACTTGTAATGTGTTGTGACTAGTTCCCAAATCTGATTCCCATTCAGGTATTATTCACAACCAAATTCATTCGTTCTCTCCCTCACTGCTTACCATTCGTTCTCTCCCTCACTGCTTACCATTCGTTCTCTCCCTCACTGCTTACCCATTCGTTCTCTCCCTCACTGCTCACCATTAACTTCACCAACGATATACAGAATCTGTTATTTTTCTTTTTGGTGCTGAAGCCCATTGCCCCCCAACCCAGTCTGAGGTCCAGCGATCTAACCTGAAGCTCCGCAACCCAGCCTGAAGCCCTGCGACCAGCCTGAAGCCCAGCAACCCAGCCTGAAGCCCCGTAACCCAGTCTGAAGCTCTGCGACCTAGCCTGAAGCCTCATGCCCCAGTCTGAAGCTTCGCGACCCAGTTTGAAGCCCGAGACCCAGTCTGAAGCCCTGCGATCTAGTCTGAAGCCACGCGATAAAGTCTGAAGCCTCGTGACCCAGTCTGAAGGCACGCAACAGAGTCTGAAGCTTCGCGACACAGTCTGAAGCCTCACCATCCAATCTGAACCCATGCAACACAGTCTTAGACCACGCTACCCAGTCTGAAGCCTCGAGACCCAGTACGAAGCCTTGCGAGCCAGTCTAAAGCCTCACGACCCAGTCTGAAGCCACGCGACCCAGTCTGAAGCCACGCGACCCAGTCTGAGATCATACGACCCAGTATAAAGCCTCGCGATTAAGTCTGATGCCACGCGACCGAGTCTGAAGCCTCGCGACCGAGTCTGAAGCCACGCGACCCAGTCTGAAGCCACGCGACCCAGTCTGAAGCCTCGCGACCCAGTCTGAAGCCTCGCGACCCAGTCTGAAGCCTCGCGACCCAGTCTGAAGCCTCGCGACCCAGTCTGAAGCCTCGCGACCCAGTCTGAAGCCTCGCGACCCAGTATGAAGCCTCGCGATTAAGTCTGATGCCACGCGACCGAGTCTGAAGCCTCGCGACCGAGTCTGAAGCCACGCGACCTAGTCTGAAGCCACGCGACCCAGTCTGAAGCCTCGCGACCCAGTCTGAAGCCTCGCGACCCAGTCTGAAGCCTCGCGACCCAGTCTGAAGCCTTGGACCCAGTCTGAAGCCTTGCGACCCAGTCTGAAGCCTTGCGACCCAGTCTGAAGCCTTGCGACCCAGTCTGAAGCCTCGCGACCCAGTCTGAAGCCTTGCGACCCAGTCTGAAGCCTTGCGACCCAGTCTGAAGCCTTGCGACCCAGTCTGAAGCCTTGCGACCCAGTCTGAAGCCTTGCGACCCAGTCTGAAGCCTTGCGACCCAGTCTGAAGCCAGTCTTTGGAAGCTGGAAAGGACATAGTTTTGGATTATTAAATATTATGAAACGCCCTGGAAAAAATATTTATACCGAAAATGTTCTTCCTCTGGGACAGCCAGAGTGTTATTCCTCTCTAAAGTGTGAGAATGTTCTTCCTCTGAGACAGCCAGAGTGTTATTCCTCTCTAAAGTGTGAGAATGTTCTTCCTCTGAGACACCCAGAGTGCTATTCCTCTCTAAAGTGTGAGAATGTTCTTCCTCTGAGACTGCCAGAGTGTTATTCCTCTCTAAAGTGTTAGAATGTTCTTCCTCTGAGACAGCCAGAGTGTTATTCCTCTCTAAAGTGTGAGAATGTTCTTCCTCTGAGACAGCCAGAGTGTTATTCCTCTCTAAAGTGTGAGAATGTTCTTTCTTTGAGACAGCCAGAGTGTTATTCCTCTCTAAAGTGTGAGAATGTTCTTCCTCTGAGACAGCCAGAGTGCTATTCCTCTCCTCGTGTCTGGGTGTCACTTCTCTCTGAGTGCCTGAGTGCTATTTTAGTGAAGTACGTCTTGGAGAGATGTTAGTGTTCATAAGGGGAGTGCTCAGTCATCATTCCCAGGCGGGAGACTAGTGGTGGCTCCCACTCACCTACCGGGGAAGACTAGTGGTGGCTGCCACGCACCCACCGGGGAAGACTAGTGGTGGCTCCCACTCACCCACCGGGGGAGACTAGTGGTGGCTCCCACTCACCCACCGGGGAAGACTAGTGGTGGCTCCCACTCACCCACCGGGGGAGACTAGTGGTGGCTCCCACTCACCCACCGGGGAAGACTAGTGGTGGCTCGCACTCACCCACCGGGGGAGACTAGTGGTGGCTCCCACTCACCCACCGGGGAAGACTAGTGGTGGCTCGCACTCACCCACCGGGGAAGACTAGTGGTGGCTCCCACTCACCCACCGGGGAAGACTAGTGGTGGCTCCCACTCACCCACCGGGGGAGACTAGTGGTGGCTCCCACTCACCCACCGGGGAAGACTAGTGGTGGCTCGCACTCACCCACCGGGGAAGACTAGTGGTGGCTCCACTCACCCACCGGGAAGACTAGTGGTGGCTCCCACTCACCCACCGGGGAGACTAGTGGTGGCTCCCACTCACCCACCGGGGAAGACTAGTGGTGGCTCCACTCACCCACCGGGGAAGACTAGTGGTGGCTCGCACTCACCCACCGGGGAAGACTAGTGGTGGCTCCCACTCACCCACCGGGGAAGACTAGTGGTGGCTCCCACTCACCCACCGGGGGAGACTAGTGGTGGCTCCCACCCACCCACCGGGGAAGACTAGTGGTGGCTCCCACTCACCCACCGGGGAAGACTAGTGGTGGCTCCCACTCACCCACCGGGGAAGTCGCCTGGTTAATGATGTTTACGGATAACCTTGTAAACACCATCAACTCAGAATGTGCCCTACAAAAAAGTTACTAAAAAGAGAGAAAAAAAAAGAAAAACTGTTATGGATGATCAATACCACAGGGAAAATAAAAATAATACTTTCCACGAGTACTATCGAAAAGATAGAGGCGCTCTCATTTAGGTATGATATCATTGTAATTTATTATGAGGAATAGCACTTGAAAAAAATCATTAACACATTAATATTCACTGTCAACCAACATAGTTCGAGGCAAAATATGATACATAATCTATCGCTGCTTCTCTTGGTGTTGTTGCAGTGAGTGAAAATTCTTTAATGACCAGCCCTCCGAAATTCCTAACTAAATGTTGACTAAAGACAATAACTGAAGCATAAGTCACTTCAAAAAAGAACACATAAACGAAACTAAATCACTTACCATTTAGCCGCACCAGCAAGTGTAGATACCATAGAGGCCTGTCTAGGCCTAGACCAGTCTAGGCCTAAACCGAAGCCTAGACCGAGGCCTTGACCGAGGTCTAGACCGAGGCCTTGACCGAGATCTAGACCGAGGCCTTGACCGAGGTCTAGACCGAGGCCTTGACCGAGGTCTAGACCGGGGCCTTGACCGAGGTCTAGACCGAGGCGTTGACCGAGGTCTAGACCGGGGCCTTGACCGAGGTCTAGACCGAGGCGTTGACCGAGGTCTAGACCGGGGCCTTGACCGAGGTCTAGACCGAGGCCTTGACCGAGGTCTAGACCGAGGCACTAAACAGAGAAGAAAGAGAGAATTATTAAGGTTGTCAGACCCGTCAACAAACACTTGGTGCCACTTTACACTAGCACAGCAGGTGATGTCATTAGCCGTCAGCACAACAGATGTTGTCAGTGCTATTCACTACAACAGATGTCGATACTGCCAACCAGCACAACAGATGCAGTCATTGCCCAACAGCACAGAAGTTGGTGTCACTGCCCACCAGCAAAGGTGTGGTGTCACTGCCCACCAGCACAATATGTGTTTTCGTTGTCCACCATCAAAACAGGTGATGTCACTGCACACTATGATAACAGATGCTGTCACTGCCCACCATGACAACAGGTGCTGTCACTGCCCACAATGACAACAGGTGCTGTCAATGCCCACCAGCGCAACAGATGTTCTCACTGACCTTGAAAATGTGCAGAGAACCTTCACCGCACGCATAACTGCGATAAACCACCTCAATTACTGGGAACGCTTGAAGTTCCTAAACCTGTACTCTCTAGAACGCAGGCGGGAGAGATACATTATTATATACACGTGGAAAATTCTCGAGGGATTTGTACCAAACTAGCACACGAGAGTCACTCCCCACGAAAGCAAAAGACTCGGCAGGCGATGTAACATTCCCCCAATGAAAAGCAGGGGTGCCACTAGCACGTTGAGGGACAACACAATAAGGGTCAGGGGCCCAAGACTGTTTAACTGCCTCCCAGCATACATAAGGGGGACTACCAACAAACCCCTGGCTGTCTTCAAGCAGGCACTGGACAGGCACCTAAAGTCGGTACCTGACCAGCCGGGCTGTGGTTCGTACGTTGGACTGCGTGCGGCCAGCAGTAACAGCCTGGTTGATCAGGCTCTGATCCAATATGAGGCCTGGTCACAGACCGGGCCGCAGGGGCGTTTATCCCTGGAACTCTCTCCAGGTATACTCCAGGTATACTGCCCTCCAGCACAAAAGGTGCTGTCACTGCTCACAATGACAACAGGTGCTGTCACTTCCCACCAGCACAACATATGCCACAACTGCCCTCCAGCACAACAGGTGCTGTCACTGCCTACCATGTCAACAGGAGCTGTCACTGCCCACCAACACGAAAGGTGGTCACTTCCCACCAGCACAGAAGGTGTTGTCACTACCCACCAGCACAGGTGTTGTCACTGCCCACTAGCATAACAGGTGTTGTCATTGTCTACCAGCACAACAGATGTTATCACTGCCTACCAACACATCAGGTGTTATCACTGCCTACCAGCACAACAGGTAGTCACTGCCTATCAGCACAACAGGTGTCATCACTGCCTACCACCATAACAGGTGTTTTCACTGCCTTCCAGCACAACAAGTGATATCACTGTCTACCAGCACAACAGGTGTTTTCACTGCCTACCAGCACAAAGGTGTTATCACTGTCTACCATCACAACAGGTGTTATCACTTCTTACCAGCACAACAGTGTTATCACTACCTACCAGCACAAGTGTTATCACTGTCTACCATCACAACAGTGTTATCACTGTCTACCATCACAACAGTGTTATTACTGCCTACCATCACAACAGTGTTATCACTGCCTACCATCACAACAGTGTTATCACTGTTTACCATCACAACAGTGTTATCACTGTCTACCAGCACAACAGTGTTATCACTGTCTACCATCACAACAGTGTTATCACTGTCTACCATCACAACAGTGTTATCACTGTCTACCATCACAACAGTGTTATCACTGTCTACCAGCACAACAGTGTTATCACTGTCTACCAGCACAACAGTGTTATCACTGTCTACCAGCACAACAGTGTTATCACTGTCTACCAGCACAACAGTGTTATCACTGTCTACCATCACAACAGTGTTATCACTGTCTACCATCACAACAGTGTTGTCACTGTCTACCATCACAACAGTGTTGTCACTGCCCACCAGCACAACAGTGTTATCACTGCCTACCATCACAACAGTGTTATCACTGTCTACCATCACAACAGTGTTATCACTGTCTACCATCACAACAGTGTTATCACTGTCTACCATCACAACAGTGTTATCACTGTCTACCATCACAACAGTGTTATCACTGTCTACCATCACAACAGTGTTATCACTGTCTACCATCACAACAGTGTTATCACTGTCTACCAGCACAACAGTGTTATCACTGTCTACCATCACAACAGTGTTATCACTGTCTACCATCACAACAGTGTTATCACTGTCTACCATCACAACAGTGTTATCACTGTCTACCAGCACAACAGTGTTATCACTGTCTACCAGCACAACAGTGTTATCACTGTCTACCAGCACAACAGTGTTATCACTGTCTACCAGCACAACAGTGTTATCACTGTCTACCATCACAACAGTGTTATCACTGTCTACCATCACAACAGTGTTGTCACTGTCTACCATCACAACAGTGTTGTCACTGCCCACCAGCACAACAGTGTTATCACTGCCTACCATCACAACAGTGTTATCACTGTCTACCATCACAACAGTGTTATCACTGTCTACCATCACAACAGTGTTATCACTGTCTACCATCACAACAGTGTTATCACTGTCTACCATCACAACAGTGTTATCACTGTCTACCATCACAACAGTGTTATCACTGTCTACCATCACAACAGTGTTATCACTGTCTACCATCACAACAGTGTTATCACTGTCTACCAGCACAACAGTGTTATCCCTGAATACCATCACAGCACTGCTGTGTTTTTCTCAGCAACTTGCACTGGACAAAAAAATAACATCGGGAGACTCATATTTTACCTTTAAAATATGTTCTTTATACAATGTACAAATTTATGAACATGCAACTAACACTATACCTGCCACTATGTACTCTTCATGTACAGATTTATGACCATGCAACTAACACTACACCTGCCACTATGTACTCTTCAGGTACAGATTTATGAACACGCAACTAACACTATACCTGCCACTATGTACTCTTCAGGTACAGATTTATGAACACGCAACTAACACTACACCTGCCACTATGTACTCTTCAGGTACAGATTTATGAACACGCAACTAACACTACACCTGCCACTATGTACTCATCAGAAATTCTTTGTTTAGGCCTCTCACATAATGATTTCTTAAATAACTTGTTGACAGAAAACTTCTTAGTATCTAAAATCTTAAAGAAATATAAAAATAAAATCGTAGGGAATGGAACATAGTACAGTCATCACTGATCCTTTGGAACAATTGGTGTTTTTCCGAACCTGACGAAGTTAGAAGACACGTGACGTGTTAGAAGTGTGATGAAGGTTGTAGTAGATGGTTAAGAGAGGGGAGGAGTTTCTCGTCAATAAAGAAGACCTGTGAAGAGCAGCTGTGGTGCCACGTCTTTATTGTAATCCTTGATTATTAGTTAATTCAACTGAAAGATCCTAGTAAGGTTAGCCTTGCTTAAGATTATAAGTTAGAATGTTAAGTTAGAAAAGTAAGTAGCATAAGGTACAGCCATTGTTGGACGTCTGTAGGCCTATAACTTGACACCATAGAATAGAATACCATAGAATACCATAGAATATAAGGCGCACAGTAAATGTGGAATTACAATTTTGCTAAATTCAATAGCATGGACACAGTGGCTCAAGTAATTATTATGTGAGGTAAGAATCGTCTGACACACTCTGGACGAGTGGATCTCTACATTCATATGTCAACATAACTAAGCCCTTCAGATAGAAGTTCTTCAGGTAAGTCAGTAGAATGGAACCTCGGTGTTCGAACGCAACAGACCTCGAACGAACCGAAGTCCGAACAAATTTGTTCAAATAAAATTTACCAGTTATTTGGAAAGTTTATGTGGCGTCCAAACGCGCCAGTTTCTTTACAGTTCAGTTATAAAAAAATTGTACACGAAAGCCATGTTTCAAAAGTGTTTTGAAGTGACCTCTGACACAGACTTTTGGAGAGACTTTTAAAAGTCATTTTAGCATCCTCCAATGTTTGAAGCTGATAATTAAAGCCTGGAAAATATTCTTTTGGACATCAAACTTTTCGCAGTTCAAGGTTCAAACACCGAGGTTCCACTGTTTTAGAAATTGCCCAATTATCAAACTCTCTGGTTTTTCTGATCTTGCCTGAATACTTGTTTATATGTTTTCCCAAAATCCTATCGGGTAAGGTCAGTCACTTTAATTATACTGAGCATGGGATTGCTGGCGCTAAGTGTCGACTTGATTGTCCTCATAATTAGTCAGTGTCAGTCAGATAAAGATCCTTCTCGACAGACATAATCCTGACCCCTGATCTGAAACTTGTCCACAGGGTCCAAGAATTTAAAAAAAAAATGTTATTTTTTATGAAATGGTAGAGAATATTCTTCAGAAGGTAATAAAACAAAAAGTACAAAACTTGATGGAAGAATTGACGAAATTTCCCGAATTTTGCTGACAGGACTATTTTCCCATTGGTGATCTTGCCCAATTTGACTCCTATTTAAGGGCAATTACATTGTTCTAGTCGACCAAATTCTTAGCTATAGTATACCTTCTATTTTATCGACTAAGCTCAAAAGACCACCCAATCAACTACTTTAACTACCCAATAAAATTATCAGAAATTGGTAATTTGGCCAATTTTACACAAATTTCAAAATATTTAAATTTCAAAACAGGACCCAGAATTAACAATGCAGACATTCCTGGAAATAAAATAACATTTCCTCTGTTCATTAGTTACATTTCCTCTGTTCATTAGTTACATTTCTTCTGTTCATTAGTTACATTTCTTCTGTTCATTAGTTACATTTCCTGTGTTCATTAGTTACATTTCCTGTGTTCATTAGTTACATTTCCTGTGTTCATTAGTTACATTTCCTGTGTTCATTAGTTACATTTCATGTGTTCATTAGTTACATTTCCTCTGTTCATTAGTTACATTTCTTCTGTTCATTAGTTACATTTCCTGTGTTCATTAGTTACATTTCCTGTGTTCATTAGTTACATTTCCTGTGTTCATTAGTTACATTTCCTGTGTTCATTAGTTACATTTCCTGTGTTCATTAGTTACATTTCCTCTGTTCATTAGTTACATTTCCTCTGTTCATTAGTTACATTTCCTCTGTTCATTAGTTACATTTCCTCTGTTCATTAGTTACATTTCCAGGCTTTACACATGAATTCCATTTTTATTTTTTATTTACACAGAATTTTTATTCACGAAACCCCCCCACCCCCAACAACAACAAAAAAAAGATTTATAATAATTGTATAAATAATATCAGCGCATTAATGAACGCCTATTAAACTCACCAGTTGACGTGTATTTAACGCGTGATGTGATGTGTTTACTCATGAACATCAGTAAAAATAGAGCATTTCCGCTATTTTGAGCTCAGTTTCAAGCAACTTAAAATTCTAAAACCAACAAAAAACACCTCTATTTCTGTAATATGGTCTTAATTCTTTCAGATGAGACCAACAAACCGTGAATACAACTATAAAAAACATAAGAAAAAACACCGCAAATTCGCTGTTTTAAACCAAAAACACGGTCTGTTTTTTCTCATTATGTATTGCTCGCTGCAGTATTTGTTATATATGATGCACACTTAGCACATTCACCCAGTCTCTCATATCTTGGCTCAACTCACAACTTATCTGAGTGAGCTGAGGTTATCACGTAGTACTACAGCACGTACCCTGGCTTTAAACCCGTAAAACAACGCCACGTACCCTGGCTTTAAACCCGTAAAACAACGGCACGTACCCTGGCTTTAAACCCGTAAAACAACGCCACGTACCCTGGCTTTAAACCCGTAAAACAACGGCACCACCCTGGCTTTAAACCCGTAAAACAACGGCACGTACCCTGGCTTTAAACCCGTAGAACAACGGCACGTACCCTGGCTTTAAACCCGTAAAACAACGGCACGTACCCTGGCTTTAAACCCGTAGAACAACGGCACGGACCCACGGACCTTCAAGTGGTTAAAGAGTTTTGCATATATTAAGACGTAGCTAGTTATATCTGAGATCCTCGTTCATAACTTCTAAAAAAGCTAAGAACCTCTGAGAACCTCTAAGAACTCTAAGAACCTCTAAGAACCTCTAAGAACCTCTAAGAACCTCTAAGAACCTCTAAGAACCTCTAAGAACTCTAAGAACCTCTAAGAACCTCTTAGAACCTCTAAGAACCTCTAAGAACCTCTAAGAACCTCTAAGAACCTGGCTCAGAAGAATTTATCCTCTATAGAACGTGAAAAGAATATTATTCTAAATAAACTCTTTCAGATCGAATTGAAAAAATGTAAATTGATCTTACATCTAATGAAAATGTCTTATCAATTATAGTGACATGAATTGATTGATGATCACATTATGGATGAATGAATGTGGCGTTGATCACATTATAGTGACATGAATGTGACGTTGATGATCACATTATGGTGACATGAATGTGACGTTGATGATCACATTATGATGACATGAATGTGACGTTGATGATCACATTATAGTGACATGAATGTGGCGTAGATGATCACATTATGGTGACATGAATGTGGCGTTGATGATCACATTACGGTGACATGAATGTGACGTTGATGATCACATTACGGTGACATGAATGTGACGTAGGTGATCACATTACGGTGACATGAATGTGACGTAGGTGATCACATTATGGTGACATGAATGTTTACGGTGACATGAATGTGACGTAGGTGATCACATTATGGTGACATGAATGTGACGTTGATGATCACATTATGGTGACATGAATGTGACGTTGATGATCACATTATAGTGACATGAATGTGACGTTGATGATCACATTATGGTGACATGAATGTGACGTTGATGATCATAGGTGCATGAATGACGTTGATGATCACTTATGTGACATGAATGTGACGTTGATGATCACATTATAGTGACATGAATGTGGCGTTGATGATCACATTATAGTGACATGAATGTGACGTTGATGATCACATTATGGTGACATGAATGTGGCGTTGATGATCACATTATGGTGACATGAATGTGGCGTTGATGATCACATTATAGTGACATGAATGTGACGTTGATGATCACATTATGGTGACATGAATGTGACGTTGTGATACATTATGGTGACATGAATGTGCGTTGTGATCACATTAGAATGTGGCGTTGGTTATAGCATTATGGTGACATGAATGTGGCGTTGATGATCACATTATGGTGACATGAATGTGGCGTTGATGATCACATTATGGTGACATGAATGTGGCGTTGGTTATAGCATTATGGTGACATGAATGTGGCGTTGATGATCACATTATGGTGACATGAATGTGGCGTTGGTTATAGCATTATGGTGACATGAATGTGACGTAGGTGGTCACATAATGACTACATAAACACTGGCCGCGTAGAGGAAGTTACTGTTTTACATTTTTTGTATAATATTCTTCAGTTTTTCTAATTATTTTTCATAAATCATATGTTTGACACCTACATCTATGTTCTGATATATTTCCCTTATATCAATTGTTCAATAACACTAAACAAATATTTATGTCATTTACTGACTGCCACAATAAGCTGCGCCACGTACACCGCCACGTACAGCGCCACGTACACCGCCACGTACAGCGCCACGTACACCGCCACGTACACGCCACGTACACCGCCACGTACACCGCCACGTACACCGCCACGTACACCGCCACGTACACCGCCACGTACACCGCCACGTGTCCGCACGTACAACCGGGCCACTACATCGCCATCGTACACCGCCCAGTACAGCAGACGTAATTTCATTTGACGTAATTAACCAGGCCATATGGACATTTTGAATTGCAGAATATTGAGACAGTGAAATTTACATCTACGTCATTTTCCAGTTGTTGTAAATTTATGTAATTGGTTAATATGTGAGACCTTAGTTTGAAGACTTAGATGATGATTATTCTGATGGTGTTGTTATTCTGATGGTGTTGTTATTCTGATGGTGTTGTTATTCTGATGGTGTTGTTATTCTGGTGGTGTTGTTATTCTGGTGGTGTTGTTATTCTGATGGTGATGTTATTCTGATGGTATTGTTATACTGATAGTGTTGTTATTCTGATGGTGTTCTTATTCTGATAGTGTTGTTATTCTGATGGTGTTCTTATTCTTATGGTATTGTTATTCTGGCGGTGTTGTTATTCTGATGGTGTTCTTATTCTGATGGTGTTGTTATTCTGGAGGTGTTGTTATTCTGATGGTGATGTTATTCTGATGGTATTGTTATTCTGATGATGTTGTTATTCTGATGGTGTTGTTATTCTGATGGTGTTGTTATTCTGATGGTGTTGTTATTCTGATGGTGTTGTTATTCTAATGGTGTTGCTATTCTGATTGTGATGTTATTCTGATGGTGTTGTTATTCTGATGGTATTGTTATTCTGATGGTGTTGTTATTCTGATGGTGATCTTATTCTGATGGTGTTGTTATTCTGGTGGTGTTGTTATTCTGGTGTTGTTGTTATTCTGATGGTGATGTTATTCTGATGGTATTGTTATTCTGATAATGTTGTTATTCTGATGGTGTTCTTATTCTGATGGTGTTGTTATTCTGGTGGTGTTGTTATTCTGATGGTATTGTTATTCTGATAGTGTTGTTATTCTGATGGTGTTCTTATTCTCATGGTGTTGTTATTCTGATGGTGTTGTTATTCTGATGGTGTTGTTATTCTGATGGTGTTGTTATTCTGATGGTGATGTTATTCTGTTGTTATTCTGATGGTGTTGTTATTCTGTTGTTATTCTGATGGTGTTGTTATTCTGATGTTATTCTGATGGTGTTGTTATTCTGTTGTTATTCTGATGGTGATGTTATTCTGGTGGTGTTGTTATTCTGATGTGATGTTATTCTGTTGTTATTCTGATGGTGATGTTATTCTGTTGTTATTCTGATGGTGATGTTATTCTGTTGTTATTCTGATGGTGTTGTTGTTCTGATGTTATTCTGGTGGTGTTGTTATTCTGATGGTGTTGTTATTCTGTTGTTATTCTGATGGTGATTGTTATTCTGATGGTGATGTTATTCTGATGTTGTTGTTGTTTATTCTGTGGTGTTGTTATTCTGATGGTTGTTATTCTGTTGTTATTCTGATGGTGATTGTTTTCTGATGGTGTGTATTCTGATGGTGTTGTTATTCTGATGGTGTTGTTATTCTGATGGTGTTGTTATTCTGATGGTGTTGTTTCTGATGGTGTGTATTCGATGGTGTTGTTATTCGATGTGTTATTCGATGGTGTTGTTATTCTGATGGTGTTGTTATTCTGATGGTGTTGTTATTGTGATGGTGTTGTTATTGTGATGGTGTTGTTATTGTGATGGTGTTGTTATTGTGATGGTGTTGTTATTGTGATGGTGTTGTTATTGTGATGGTGTTGTTATTGTGATGGTGTTGTTATTGTGATGGTGTTGTTATTCTGGTGGTGTTGTTATTGTGATGGTGTTGTTATTGTGATGGTGTTGTTATTGTGATGGTGTTGTTATTGTGATGGTGTTGTTATTGTGATGGTGTTGTTATTGTGATGGTGTTGTTATTGTGATGGTGTTGTTATTGTGATGGTGTTGTTATTGTGATGGTGTTGTTATTGTGATGGTATTGTTATTGTGATGGTGTTGTTATTGTGATGGTGTTGTTATTGTGATGGTGTTGTTATTGTGATGGTGTTGTTATTGTGATGGTGTTGTTATTCTGGTGTTGTTGTTATTGTGATGGTGTTGTTATTGCGCTTCATAAGAAAAACCAAATTTGTCCACTTCATTAAGTGGACAAATTTTACTGATTTCCAGTCAATAAGAAAAGACTGTCACTCTACCCTATCAGCTCCCATAAGAAAGATGACATCACATAAGTTTACTCTGTGATGACATCACATAAGTTCACTCTGTCATGACATCACATAAGTTCACTCTGTCATGACATCACATAAGTTCACTCTGTTATGACTTCACATAAGTTCACTCTGTCATGACATCACATAAGCTCACTATGTCATGACATCACATATGTTTACTCTGTGATGACATCACACAAGTTTACTCTGTGATAACATCCCATAAGTTTACACTGTGATGACATCACATAAGTTCACTCAGTGATGACATCACAAAGTTCACTCTGTCATGACATCACATAAGTTCACTCTGATGACATCACATAAGTTCACTCTATGATGACATCACATAAGTTCACTCTGTGATGACATCACATAAGTTCACTCTGATGACATCACATAAGTTCACTCTATGATGACATCCCATAAGTTCACTCTGTAGTGACATCAAATAAATTCACTCTGTGATAACATCACATAAGTTCACTCTGTGTAGGTTCAACTTTGAAACTTTAACTGTAGGATTCAGAGTAGTTTCTGAAGAACGCCATTTCTGATAGATTTCAAACCTTTAGTGTAGGAAGCTTTAGTTCAAGACTTTTACCCGAATACATTTTAAGTAGTCAGTTTTATTAAATAGGTTTCCTTATACAGTGTGACCCAAAAGTCTGAATGACTCTTCTGGTCGCTTCACACTCTGAGTGTTGCTACATCTTAACTGGTAACATTTTCTTCACTGAATTTGAGATTCAGACGATCAATATTACCAGTCGTATAGAATATTTATTATCAAACAGAACTCTTACAAAAACACACCATTAAATATTTTAAATTTTAAATGGAAATGGAGCAACAAAATAAAATATTGAAAGTTTCAGTTTTTATAAAGTTTTCCATTTTCATTTTTTATTTCATTTAAGAGTGTTAGTTACAGTGTTAGTTACAGTGTTAGTTACAGTGTTAGTTACAGTATTAGTTTCAGTGTTAGTTACAGTGTTAGTTACAGTGTTAGTTTCAGTGTTAGTTACAGTATTAGTTTCAGTGTTAGTTACAGTGTTAGTTACAGTGTTAGTTGCAGTGTTAGATGCAATGTTAGTTACAGTGTTAGTTACAGTGATAGATGCATTGTTAGTTACAGTGTTAGATAGTGTTAGTTCCAGTGTTAGATACAGTGTTAGTTACAGAGTTAGTTTCAGTGTTAGTTACAGTGTTAGTTACAGTGTAAAATACAATGTTATTTACAGTGTTAGTTACAGAGTTACAGTATTAGTTTCAGTGTTAAATACAGTGTTAGTTACAGTGTTAGATACAGTGTTAGTTACAGTGTTAGTTACAGTGTTAGATACAATGTTAGTTACAGTGATAGTTACAGTGTTTAGTTACAGTATTAGTTACAATGTTAGCTACAATGTTAGTTTTAGTGTTAGATGCAATGTTAGTTACAGTGTTAGTTACGGTGTTGAAGTGTTAGATACAGTGTTAGTTACAGTGTTAGATACAGTGTTAGTTACAGTGTTAGATACAGTGTTAGTTACAGTGTTAGGTACAGTAATAGTTAAAGTGTTAGATAGTGTTAGTTCCAGTATTAGATACAGTGTTAGTTACAGTGTTAGTTTCAGTGTTATTTACAGTGTTAGTTACAATGTAAAATACAATGTTATTTACAGTGTTAGTTACTTTTTTCGTTACAGAGTTACAGTGCTAGTTACAGTGTTAGATACAGTGTTAGTTACAGTGTTAGATACAGTGTTATTTACAGAGTTACAGTGATAGTTAAAGTGTTAGGTACAGTGCTAGTTAAAGTGTTAGATACAGTGTTAGATAGTGTTAGTTACAGTGTTAGTGTAAGTTCCAGTGTTAGATACAGTGTTAGTTACAGAGTTAGTTTCAGTGTTAGTTACAGTGTTAGTTACAGTGTAAAATACAATGTTATTTACCGTGTTAGTTATTATTTTAGTTACAGAGTTACAGTGTTAGTTACAGTGTTAGATACAGTGTTAGACAGTGTTAGTTACAGTGTTAATTACAGTGTTAGCTACAAAGTTACAGTGCTAGTTGCAGTGATAGCATTACAGTGTTAGTTAAAGTGTTAGTTACTGTGTTAGTTATAGTGTTAGAAACAGTGTTAGTTACAGAGTTACAGCGTTAACGTGTTAGTTTATCAAGGAATGATTGTGTATGTGTTTGGTAGCAGGAATCAATGATAAGGCTTCGGAGGCTTCTTACTTTATTTGGGTTCTTGGTACACAAGCAGTGTGTTTAAGTTACCCCGGCACAGGGGAAAGGGCCATGCCTGCGAAGGAGAGAGTGGCAGCTGTTGACTCTAGGTTGAGTTGGCGCCGAGTGAGGGAGAGGCAGGCCTGGTTATGCTTACCTTGAGGCTTGCCCTATGGTGGAAACTATGGAAACTAGCTATGTAGGCTACTGTCTACATTTTGCTGCCATCTACCCATGGTCGTCCTCGACCATGATTGTCTGAAAAAAACTCTGTCTCTCTTTGCAGGAACAGGGCACAGAACGCAAAAAAAAAAAAAAAATAAATAAATAAATAAATAAATAAATATATATATATATATATATATATATATATATATATATATATATATATATATATATATATATATATATATACATGTGGACATGGGGAAAAAAACTTCCTACAGAGAAGGAAAGAAAAGGTGGAGTGTGCTTCCTGGTCCAAGGAAGTGAGCGTCTGTGGGCGTCACTGCACATGCCTTCCTGCATCTGGACAGATACTGTAACACAGGAGACATCGCTGTGGCTGAGCTACGGACATATGCTCTACTTTCTACAAGATTGATGGACTGAACACATCGACTCCAGGCCGAGGACTGATTCCTCAAAAAATCCTAATCTCCTTACACCTTTCTACTTTGTATTTGGACTGATGAAGCCCGTGGGCAAACGTTTCCTCAATAAAGATCCCAAATTTGATATGTTTAATTTATAACTTGTGGTTCTCTGAACCTTCATCAATCCTGTCTGACAAGCAACATTTGGGATCTTAATAAAATAATTTTCAACACTTGTCCCAAACCTTTGGACGGGGCCCCTTCGACTGTGGATGGGACCCATGACCCCCCCTCCTGCCTTCCCCCACCTAAATCAAAATAACCCCCCCTCACGGACATATGCTGTACTTTCCAAGATTGTTGAACCATCCCCAGGGGGACTGTTCCTCAAAAACCCCTTTTCCCCCTTTCTACTTTGTATTGGACTGGCCCCCGGGGGGTGAAAATTTCCTCAATAACAACCCAATTGCTTGGTTAATTTATTGGTTCTGTTGCTGGATGACTTCAGGTAGTTGGGGGGGCCCCCCTTTACCATAGGGGCTAATTTTGTGAGCAGTAAATTGGTCGCTGTATCAAAAGCTTTGGAATAATGAAAATTCCCCCTGGGACTCCTTTTTCTCAAGTGCGGGTTATTAACTCAGCATGTGTAAAAGCATCTTTGTGCTCTTTTGTTCCTGAATCCAAATTGACGGGGGTTTAGTACATTTTGAGGAGGTAGGAAAGATCTTCTATGAATTAATTTTTTAAGATTTTGAAACAGTGGTAAATTAAAAATTTGGGCTATAATTACAATCTTTTGATCACTTCCTTTTGGATCGGGTGACCCCAGCTATTTTGAGTTATGGGAAGGTAGACTTCAATGGATTTATTGAATAGTTTCTTAATTGGGAAGACCGGAAGTTTTTTACATAAAAAGGGGGTAAGCTGTTTATTCTCCCGCCTTGTTTTTTTAAAGGGGTTGATTATGAGCGGACTTCAAGTGAGTTTGTAGGGCTAGGAAAGTGTATTAG
>WNWK01033911.1:0-20794 GCA_009830355.1 Cherax destructor | reverse complement strand
CATTGTCAAACCAATCAAAATCATCTATATTTCTGTAATATATCTTGTAACAAATAGGTGACTACAGAGAGGAAGAGCGTCTGTCTCGCAATTAGCAGACAGAGGATCAAGCCTCCGCAATGTCTTGCGCTGGATGACCACACGGGTTTAGTGCTTTAATAAAATAAAATAAAAAATGTAATATATCTTCCATTCTATCAAATGAGACCAAGAAAGCGAGAATACATTAACCCTTTGTTGGTCGGTGCCGTACTAGTACGTTTTACGAGCAGGGGTTGGTGCTGAACTAGTACGCGTAAATTCTAGCGGCCTCAAATTAAGTGGGAAACGGCTTGTAGCCCTACATATGAAAGAATGGGTCTGTGGTCAGTGTGCGCAGTATAAAAAAAATCCTGCACCACACACTGCATAATGAGAGAAAAAACTCTGACCGTTTTTTTCGTTTAAATTTTGCAGTCTATTTTCGTATGGTATTTATTGATGTATTCTCGTTTTCTTGGTCTCATTTGATAGAATGGAAGATATTTTACAGAAATAGAGATGATTTTGATTCGTTTGACAATGACAAGTACCTTGAAATTGAGCTCAAATTAGCGAAAATGTTCGATTTTTGACGATGTTCAAGAGTAAACAATTCACACCATGCGTCCAATATAAATCAACTGGCGAGTCTAATATTCATGCACAAGTGCTCTGATATTATTTATACCATTCATACAATGATGCAGTTGTATACATAACAGTAAATCTTCTATTTTTTGTGAGAATAAAAATTCAAAATGAAAAGCAAAAGTAATGTAAGAGGGGCCTGGAGACGTGACTAATGAACAGAGAAGATGTTATTTTAGTGCCAGTAATGTCTGCCTTGTTTATTCTGGACCCTATTTTGAAATTGGCATCGTTTGAAATTTGTGTGAAATTGGCCAAATTGCCATTTTCTGACCACTATTTTGGGTAGTTGAAATTGGTAAATAGGCAGTTTCTTGTACTCAATCGATAGAAGAAACAGATTTCTAGCGAAATAGCTATAATTTTAGTAGACTGAAACATTGGAGTTTGTCGAAAATAGGGCTCAAAGTGGGCGAAATCGCCGATGCGTAAATGTCATCAATACCGCTAACTTCGCGAAAGCATAATTCCATTAGTTTTCGATCAAATTTCATAATTTTGGTGGCATTATGATCGGAAAAAGATTCTCTATCATTCCATAAGAAAAAATGATTTTTTTTTTTTTTTTTTTTCAAAAAAAAATTTCGACCCCAGAAACAGGTTTCCGAGAAGGCCTGTCGACCCCCAAAGGGTTAATAAATACCATACGAAAATAGACTGCAAAGTCGCTGTTTTAAACGAAAAAAACTCAGTTTTTTTTTTCTCATTATGCAGTGTGTGCTGCAGGATTTTTTTTTATACTGCGCACACTGACCACACAGACCCATTCTTTCATATGTAGGCCTACCAGACGTTTCCCCGCTTAATTTGAGGCCGCTAGAATTTACGCGTACTAGTACGGCACCAACCTCTGCTCGTAAAACGTACTAGTACGGCACCGACCCCGAAAGGGTTAAGCTATGAGGGATATTGAAGAGTAATTTGTGCCTTGTGTTATGCCTGTGTGTTCTGTTGTAGTTATCAAGGAGTAGTTTGAGAGGAGGGTTAATATTTGAGTACGTATAATCTTGTGTGTGTGTAGTAGGCACAATAATAAGTGTGGGTGTTTTGTATATTAAGCAAGTTAAGGCTCTTAAAAAAACAGTGGAGTGTGCTGTCTAGTGCAGAAGTTGGTAATCAATCGCACTGCAGCTTGTGTATATTCTGGCCCCTCTTCCCTTTTGGTTTCAGTGTAACTTGTCATTGGTCCAAGTTGGACTGAAATGTCATTACTGTCCCTCTCCTAACTGGTTTTTTTTTTTTTTTTTTTTGCATTCAAAATTATAAATAATAGCTAACCCATAATTTTTTTTTTAGCTTATCTACTAATTTAGGCACGACTGTGTCTCATTAGTGTTGGCCAAATATTAAAAATTCCACATGAAGTGATGATCAGAATTCAACATTCAAACTGGGCCTATATTATACATTCTTCTCCTGAGAAATTGATTAGTCCTAGTGTAGCTTCTTTGGGGATTTCAGAATCTCTCTCCTCCCAACATTTTTTTTTTTTAATCAAATGAGTTCCATTTCAACTGGCTGTTGGAGAGTCACATCAGCTTCATCTAGAATGTCGTGTAATATAATATCGAACTGTATATTTAATATCTGGCATTTCTTCCTTTCATTTTTATTTTGTATTTTTTCATGATGAAAAGATTAAAAAAAAATCCATGCTTATTCTGCATAGTACAACAATATGGTATATATAATGTATAGGTTGCACAGGTATATTATCTTGAAAGAATCAATGCTGAGGTTTCTTAAACCTCTCGTGTTACTTGGTATTACTGGCCTCCTTTATTCTCCTTCCATTCTCATCACCTTGCATTTATTTGGTTTGATTTCCAGCAGATAGTTACTGGACCATTAATTTAGCTTAGTCATATTTTGCAGTATTTTTACAATCATCTTGTGTTTCTGCACTTCAATATTTTTGTCTTATCTTCAGTCATTAACATGTAGAAATTAGTTTATGCAGGTGCAATATAGTACAGTACTGCACTTGTTCACAAATATCAGGAGAAATATTTATGAATTCCAAGATGCATCCTTATGAACTTCATTTGGTAAATCTCCCTAGTCTATGTGGGATTAGTTCTGTGTGGGATTAGTTCTGTGTGGGATTAGCAATTTGGGAATACTGTAATCATTTGTATAGTGCAGTAGTTAGTGAAGTAGAGCTATGTTCATGGTGTTCTATCTTTAATTAATATGCTGTTAATATTATTGTTTTGAAAAGGTTCCTAAGTGTAACAAAAAATGAATAATAAATTTAGCATTCAGTATTTGTAGTAAAGGATCTTGCAATTTTATATCATATACAGTGCACTTTTCCTGTACATTTAATTGACATTTCAAAGAATCTTATATATTTAATTAATTTTTCATGTTTTCAGTTGGTTTCACATAAAAATAAATGTTTTGAAATGGTAGGTAGCATTGTACAGTACAGTATGTAGTAATATTATGTCGTAGCTAATATTTTTGCTGGTGGGGTCATACATCTGTATCCTTTTGTCTATTGTAGCACCCATTTGTAGAAATGTATGGAGAGTTGTATTTACTAATTTTATTTTGTTGTATTTTGTTTTTGTGTTATTTGTGCTGCAGACTGTAGAGGAGCACGAGCCACACTTCATTGCGCTCCACTGCCAGGAGGTCGGCGGCAAGAACTACGAGGAGAGTATGCAGCATGTGGAGCACTTCGTCAGGTGGGGGGGCTCACATCGCCTGGGGCTCTGATCTCTGTTCCCTCATGCTTTGTTATCTGCTTAGCCTTGAATCATCTTTTGTGTGTGTATGTGTGGTGTGGGGCATGTTAGTATGATTACAGTGGCACTTCCTCTTGCTACCTCCTCCTCTGTCCTGTTTTGTTTTCCACCATTTTTCTGGAAAAAAAAAAATTAGTATCCTTTTGGAGTCAGTGTTTCTTCAGTTTACAACTTTGGCCTTTTATTTACGCTGTTGTGCCATTCAAGGGTTCTTAATCTAAGGAATTGAACCTATGCTACCCTTCCTTGGATCAAACCTGAATGCCTTCCATTCCCCTAGGTGCTGTATGACCCCTATGGCTTTAATGATCCTCCTGAATGTAATAATTTTATATTTAGCAAAATTGGATACATCAGCACTGTACTGCTATCATATTCTATATGATAATTTTGTTCCTACTATGTAACTGTTTCCCTGTTATATTCCATCGTGCAAGAAGAGCCTCATACAAAGTGTTGCTGTCTATTAACCTGACCTGGGAGACTGCAGTAGGGCAATGAGGATATTGTTAGGTATTAATAATAATGATTATACAGTCTCTCCTCACTTAGTGACGTACTCGTTTACCGACGCCTTGGACTTACGACGGGCTCTCTGACCAATATTTGTACCTAAATAATATATATTAGACCTGATTTCCTCAATTTTATTTATTACAATATACAGTACACTGCTGTACAGTCATACGTCGGTTAGCGATATTAATCCGTCAGAGAGGGCGTATCTGTAACCGAATTTATCGCTATCCGAATCAATTTTCTCTATAAGAAATAATGGAAATAAAATTAATCCGTTCCAGACTTCCAAAAGTAGTAAAATAAAATATTTTTTAGAACTTTTCGACATTAAATAATACACAATTTAATGAACATTAAAGAAATACATGTAAACATAGTACAATAACATGTCACTTACATTTATTGAAGAGTTGTTGATGTGTGGAGGATGGGAGGAGGCGAAAGGATGGAGTATATTATGCTGGTGTTTGGAAGGGGAATCCCCTTCCATTAACACTGCAGGTGGCAAGTTCTTTTCTGGGGTTACGGGCCTTATTCTTTTAATGCCACTAAGACCAGGTTGAGAGTCACTGGACACCTCTCTAACAAAAAATCTGTCCAGGGAGCTCTGTGTCTGGCGATTCTTTAACACATCCCTGAAATGGGACACCACTGTGTCATTATACAGGTTGCCAGCACGGCCTGCAACAGCATGGTTAGGGTGATATTCATTAATAAATTTAGCCTTGCACCCTGCTCTACATTCCACAAATCTCCTTAATCACTGAAGAAGGGCACCTTCTTCCATCTCTGTTCCACCTCCTCCTCCTCCTCCTCCTCTGAACCATTGTCCTGACCTGTGGTCTCTTGTTGCTGTTGAAGCTCTTGCAGATCTTCAGTGGTTAGCTCTTCATTGTGCTCCTCCACCAACTGTTCCACATCCTCACCACTCACCTCCAACCCCATGGACTTGCCCAGTTCCACAATTTCTTCCACAACAGGGTGAGGCTCAGGGTTCTGATGCTCAGCCCCAAAACCTTCAAAATCCCTCTCTAGGACACAGTCTGGCCACAATTTTCTCCAGGCAGAGTTCAAAGTCCTGGTAGTCACTCCCTCCCAAGCCTTACCTATAAGGTGTACACAATGCAGGATATGGAAATGATTATTCCAAAAGTCTCTTAGGGTTATATTCATGTCTGTGGTCACATCAAAGCACTTTTGAAACATTGCTTTGGTGTAGAGTTTTTTAAAGTTGGAAATGACCTGCTGGTCCATGGGCTGGAGGAGAGGAGTGGTATTAGGGGGCAAGAACTTCACTTTGATGAATTTAAAGTCCTCCACAATTTTCTCTACTAAGGTTGGAGGATGATAAGGAACATTGTCCATTATCAGGAGGCACTTAAGTGGCAAATTATTTTCCTGGAGATATTTCTTCACACTGGGGCCAAACACGCCATTGAACCAATCTAAGAAAATGTCCTTTGTGACCCATGCCTTTTTGTTAGACTTCCACATCACACACAAGTTAGACTTGGTGATACCGCATCTGCCAAACACTCGGGGTTTTTCAGAATGATACACCAGTAAAGGCTTCACTTTGCAATCACCACTGGCATTAGCACAAAGCATCAAAGTTAGCCTGTCTTTCATAGGCTTGTGTTGGGCATTTTCTTCCAAAACAGGCCTGTTTCATCACAATTAAACACTTGTTGGGGTTGGAATTGTTCAGCCTCTATGTACCCCTGGAATTCAGGCATATATTTTTCAGCCGCACTTTTGTCACAACTGGCTGCGTCACCATGCCTCACAACACTATGTATGCCACTTCGATTCTTAAATCTTTGAAACCAGCCTCTGCTGGCTTTAAATTCGCTCACTTCAGCACTCGTTGCAGGCATTTTCTTAACGAGATCATCATGCAACTGCTTTGCTTTTTCACATAATATTGCCTGCGTAACACTATCTCCTGCTAACGTTTCTCGTTGATCCACACCAACAACAAATTTTCCACATCTTCCAGCACTTGCGATCTCTGTTTTGTGATCATAAATGCACCTTTCGCAACAACAGCTTCCTTGATTTTACGTGTATTTCCCTTGGCCACAATGGTAGCGATGGTAGAATAGGCTTTACCATACAGCCTGGCCAGCTCAGTGATACGCACTCCACTTTCATATTTTTCTATTATCTCCTTCTTCAGTTCTACTGTATTTCTGAGCCTCTTTACCACAGGGCTGGCACTAGGAGCTTTCTTTGGACCCATGGTAGCTTCTTTAGCAGTTGCAAGCACTAAAAACAGTGGAATAATGACAATATACTGGTATGAATGCATGGGTGGTGGTCGCTCGCTTGTAAACAATAGCACACTGATGCTCCCTGGAGTGCCCACACATCTTATTGCCACGCGGACGCGTCCAGGACGAATATCGTAAACCGAACAATTATCATAAACTAAGTCAATATTTTGACGTAAAAATGTATCGGTAACCGATTTTATCTGTATCTGGCTCCATAGCTAACCGAGGTATGACTGTATAAACATTTAAGAACATAAGAAAGGAGGAACACTGCAGCAGGCCTGTTGGCCCATACTAGGCAAGTCCTTCACAATCCATCCCACTAACAGAATATTTGCCCAACTCAATTTTCAATGCTACCCAAGCAATAAGTTTTCAGATATTTGGGAATTGACTTGTCAGCAGATGGGTTTACGAAGGATGAAGTTAACCATAGAATTGATAAAGGAAAAAAGGTGAGTGATGCGTTGAGGTATCTGTGGAGACAAAAAATGTTATCCATGGAGGCAAAGAATCGAATGTACGAAAGTATAGTTGTACCAACACTCTTATTTGGGTGTGAAGCATGGGTTGCAAATGCTGCAGCGAGGAGGCGGCTGGAGGCAGTGGAGATGTCCTGTCTAAGGGCAATGTGTGGTGTAAATATTATGCAGAAAATTCGGAGTGTGGAAATTAGGAGGAGGTGTGGAGTTACTAAAAGTATTTGTCAGAGGGCTGAAGAGGGGTTGTTGAGGTGGTTTGGGCATGTAGAGAGAATGGATCAAAGTAGAATGACTTGGAGAGCGTATAAATCTGTAGGGGAAGGAAGGAGGGGTAAGGGTCGTCCTCGAAAAGGTTGGAGGGAGGGGGTAAAGGAAGTTTTGTGGGCGAGGTGCTTGGACTTCCAGCAAGCATGTGTGAGCGTGTTAGATAGGAGTGAATGGAGACTAATGGTTTTTGGGACCTGACGAGCTGTTGGAGTGTGAGCAGGATAATATTGTGTGAAGGGATTCAGGGAAACCAGTTAATTGATTTAGTTGGACTTGAGTCCTGGAAATGGGAAATACAATGCCTGCACTTTAAAGAAGGGTTTTGGAATATTGGCAGTTTGGAGGGACTTCTAAACTGTTGTATTCTTAGCTCCTCTGCAAAGACAGTGATTATGTATGAGTGAGGTGAAAGTGTTGAATGATGATGAAAGTATTTTCTTTTGGGGATTTTCTTTCTTTTTGGGTCGCCCTGCCTCGGTGGGAGACGGCCAACTTGTTGAAAAAAAAAATTATTTATTCATGTGCAAGTCCCACTCACATGCAACCCCTCTCACTCATAAGAACATAAGAAAGGAGGAACACTGCAATAGGCCTGTTGGCCCATACTAGGCACGTCATTCACAAATCCAACCCACTAACAGAATAAATGCTACCCAAGTAATAAGCTTTGATAATTCTATTTACTCGCGTACAAGTCCCACTCAAATCCAACCCCTCTCACTCTTGTATTTATCCAACCTAAATTTGAAACTACCCAAGGTTTTAGCTTCGATAGGACCTTGGGTAGCTTTAAAAAGAGATTGGATAAATGTGGAGGGAGACCTGTATAATATGCTCCCCGTTTAGTGACGAATTCGCTTACCGACGGTGTCTTGGGTCACTATCTCCGTCGTTAAGTGAGGAGAGACTGTACTAAGAAATGCAGTGGACCCTCGGTTTTTGTTCACCTCCAAACTCGAACAATTATGTAAGTGTACTTTTGTAAGAGCTTTTGTAAGTGTTTTTTTGGGGGTCTGAAACGACTAATCTAATTTACGTTTGTCCTTATGGGAACAAATTCGTTCAGTAACGGCACTTGAACAGCATTCTGGAAAGAATTTTCAACGATGTTCATGCACCAACACCACTCCAAACAAAGTTATAATTCTTCCCAACAGCCAGGTTGCATCGAACATTTCTAAAGTACGTACTTGCACAAGCTAACACTAGAGTCGCCATCGCTTCCAGGACTTCTATAAAGTATCTAACCAGGACTAAATCCAAATCCAAGCACCATGAACCAGTCAACGCAGGGGTTTACACTATACCCTGTGGAGGCTGCGACAGGATTTATGTAGGAGAAACAGCAAGAAACCTTGAAAAACGCCTCATTGAACACATTAATGCAT
This sequence comes from Cherax destructor, assembly GCA_009830355.1. Lineage (NCBI taxonomy): Eukaryota > Metazoa > Arthropoda > Malacostraca > Decapoda > Parastacidae > Cherax > Cherax destructor. The sequence continues at coordinate 12,440 of WNWK01033911.1, read as the reverse complement.
GTAGGAATGATAACCTGAACAACGCCTGCGTACAACACCGAAATTCCACCAATCATCTCATGAAATTAAAAGACGCCCAATTAGTAATCAAAGAAACTAATTTCCGCAGACGCAAGTGCCTTGAATCAGCACTTATTGCTGTTTCTAACACAATTAAACAAAACAAAGGCAGCTTCACCATCTCTGAAGTCTTAGCAAGAATCCTCCTGAAAACAGTAAACCCTACCATTACATAGTCTCTCCTGCTAATGCTACACAAGCACATTGCAGATGTGGAACACTGCTACAGGCCTTCTCTATTCCAACCTTCAACAGAAATATTTGTCTAACCTATTTTTATACTACCCAAGTACAGTGGACCCCTGAGTTTCGTAAAAACTTCACTCCTGAAGTCTGCTCAAGCGCCATTACCGAACGAATTTACTCCCTTAAGGAAAAATGTCACGTAGGTTAGTCTATTTCAAACCCCCAAAAATACATTTCCACAAGCACTGACAATATTATACTTACATAATTGTACGATTTCCGGGGTTTACGAAACTCGGGGGTCCACTGTAATTGCTTTTATCACCTTTTACTCATGTGCAAGTTGATTGTTCCATCTTATTGTATTACTACTACTACTACTACAACTTATATCACTACTACTTCTACCACCACTAGTATTTCACCTCACTCTGAGCCTATATATACCCTCTGTGTCTATGTATTGTTTGTAACGGCTTGACAAAGCTCCTGGAGAGCGAAACGTTGCTACAATAAAATGTCACATTAGTTGCATTTGTGTCCTTTACTTAACAATTTTCAACGAAAACTGAGGGTCCACTGTATATAACAACAATGGACCCTCGGTTATCATAATTAATCTGTTCCAGAGTGTGTGACTAAAGCCGAATTTGATGATATCCAAATTCATTTTCCCCATAAGAAATAATGTAAATCCAATTAATCCATTCCAGACACCCAAAAGTACAGTGAACCCCCAAGTATTGGCAACCCTGAGTATCGGCCGACTCGTGTTTCGGTCGCTTTTTTCAGTCCAATTTTGGCCCGACTATCGGCTGTTTCTCCAATTTCTGCCAATTTCTGACAACTTTATTGGGTAGTTGAAATTGGTAAATGGGCGGTTTCTTGTACTCAATCGATAGAACAAATGGAGTTCTAGTGAAATAGCTATGATTTTAGTAGACTGAAACATTGGAATTGGCTGAAAATAGGGCTCAGAGGGCAAAATCGCAGATGTTTAAATATCGTCGAGACCGCTAACTTAACTTCGCAAGAGCATAATTCCGTAAGTTTTCCATCAAATTTCATACTTTTGGTGTCATTATGATTGGAAAAAGATTCTCTATTAATTCATAAGAAATTTTATTTTGTTTTTTTCCAAAAATTTTCGATCCAGAGATCAAGTTTGGGAGAGGGTTTCTAGTCCCTGAAAGGGTTAAGCAATGAAATTTGAACATGACAATTTTGAAACATAATAGTTTTACAATTTTAAAGCATTACTGTTTTATACAGCCTCTCCTCACTTAACGATGGAGATAAGGCCTAAGACCCGATTTCGTTGCTAATAGGAATGACCTCTTACTGACACTTCAAAAGTGTCACCACCCCTCCCTCTCCCCACCTTCTCCCTCTCTGTATAGCCCCCAGCCCCACACACCCTTGATACCTCTCCATATATGTCAGTTCTTAATAATTTGACTTGACTGACACACTGACTTGACTGAACAACTTACTGACTTGGCTGAATGACTTACTGACTTGGCTGAATGACTTACTGACTTGACTGAGTGACTTACTGACATGACTGAATGACTTACTGACTTGACTGAATGACTTACTGACTTGACTGAATGACTTACTGACTTACTGAAAAAGAGTGTATGTTTAGCACATAGGGTTTCTGTAATGGTCCGGGTCACTTTTTTTTATGGTGTTGTGACAAGTGTCAGATAACTGATGACAGCCAATGACATTTGATGAATTGAACTGCTGCAGGGAACCCTCCCTTGTGTCATGTTTATTATTATGAAATATATATATGACATTTAAAGTACCCCAAAACGATTATTAATTATTATTATTATTATTATTATTATTATTATTATCCATTTTCCTCTTCCAAGTGCTGCTGCACTTCTTGTACTATGGGGTACACAATCAAGTACAAATTTGTACAAATATTTAGTCTTGGAGACTTTAAAAGCTAGTTTATTGAGTGGCTGTAAGAAGGAGATTGAGATGCTTGAAGCAGACACACTGCACTGCTGTTACCATGTGGCATACAATATATATACAGTGGACCCCCGGATTACGCTATTAATCCGTTCCAGAGGGCTTAACGTAAACTGAAAATAACTTAATCCGAATCTATTTTCCCCATAAGAAATAATGGAAATTTAATTAATCCGTTTCAGACACCCAAAAGTATTAAAATAAATATTTTTTACACATTAACTTACACAGTACATGTATATATAAATTACAACTGCAGTCATCCCTCCGTTTTCGTGTATCTCTGTTTTCGTGTATTTCAGTTTTCGTGGAAAATTGCCCTCTGTTTTCGTGTGTTCCCTCCGTTTTCGTGCTCGGTCCGGAACCTGTCCACCAGTGCCGTGCACATACAAAGGCCGTAGGCCACCACCCACGCACCTCCCACGCACATTGCCACGCAGTCTAGCATTGTTTACACTTGAGTGAACATCACCCCAAGAGTTTATACAAAACATTTATTAACAATTCATTGTTTTTGGGCCTTGATTATTGTGTGTGACTACTAAATAAGCTACCATGGGCCAAAGAAAGCTCCTAGTGCCAGTCCTTTGGTAAAGAAAGTGAGAAACACGATAAAGTTTAAGAGTGTAGCAGGTATGCAGGGAGTGTAGCAGGTATGCAGGGAGTGTAGCAGGTATGCAGGGAGTGTAGCAGGTATGCAGGGAGTGTAGCAGGTATGCAGGGAGTGTAGCAGGTATGCAGGGAGTGTAGCAGGTATGCAGGGAGTGTAGCAGGTATGCAGGGAGTGTAGCAGGTATGCAGGGAGTGTAGCAGGTATGCAGGGAGTGTAGCAGGTATGCAGGGAGTGTAGCAGGTATGCAGGGAGTGTAGCAGGTATGCAGGGAGTGTAGCAGGTATGCAGGGAGGTAGCAGGTATGCAGGAGTGAGGTATGCAGGGAGTGTAGCAGGTATGCAGGGAGTGTAGCAGGTATGCAGGGAGTGTAGCAGGTATGCAGGGAGTGTAGCAGGTATGCAGGGAGTGTAGCAGGTATGCAGGGAGTGTAGCAGGTATGCAGGGAGTGTAGCAGGTATGCAGGGAGTGTAGCAGGTATGCAGGGAGTGTAGCAGGTATGCAGGGAGTGTAGCAGGTATGCAGGGAGTGTAGCAGGTATGCAGGGAGTGTAGCAGGTATGCAGGGAGTGTAGCAGGTATGCAGGGAGTGTAGCAGGTATGCAGGGAGCAGTAGCAGGAGCAGGTATGCAGGGAGTGTAGCAGGTATGCAGGGAGTGTAGCAGGTGCAGGGAGTGTAGCAGGTATGCAGGGAGTGTAGCAGGTATGCAGGGAGTGTAGCAGGTATGCAGGGAGTGTAGCAGGTATGCAGGGAGTGTAGCAGGTATGCAGGGAGTGTAGCAGGTATGCAGGGAGTGTAGCAGGTATGCAGGGAGTGTAGCAGGTATGCAGGGAGTGTAGCAGGTATGCAGGGAGTGTAGCACGAATGCAGGGAGTGTAGCAGGTATGCAGGGAGTGTAGCAGGTATGCAGGGAGTGTAGCAGGTATGCAGGGAGTGTAGGCAGGCAGGAGAGGGAGTGTAGCAGGCAGGGAGGGAGTGTAGCAGGCAGGAGGAGGGAGTGGGTAGCAGGCAGGGAGGGAGTGTAGCAGGCATGCAGGAAGTGACCCGGATAAGGACTTGGTACCTAAATTCCTTATGGAAGGGGATTCCCCTTCCAAAAAATAGGGTCTCTTCCCTCTCCCCTCCTCCCTCTCTTCCATCCAGCAACATCAGTCTTCAATAAAGGTAAGTGCCACATTCATTTCATTCATTTGTGCATGTAAATCTATCTTTAAGGCCCCCCCAAATTTTTTTTTTCCAAACTTCTGGGTTTCTGGAACGGATTAATTGAATTTCCATTATTTCTTATGGGGAAAATGGTTTCAGTTTTCGTGTGTTTCAGTTTTAGTGCATCCCTCAGGAACGGATTAAACACGAAAACCGAGGGATGACTGTAATACATACAACAGTGTATTAACTTCACACTTACCTTTATTGAAGAATTGTTGATGTGTGAAAGAAGGAAGGAGGGGGGAGGAAGGAGTAGTATGCTAGTGTTTGGAAGGGGAATCCCCTTCCATTAACACTGCAGGTACCAAGTTCTTTTCTGGGGTTACTGGCTATTTTCTTTTAATGCCACTAGGACCAGGTTGAGAGTCACTGGACCCTTCTCTAACCAAAAATCTGTCCAGGGAGCTCTGTGTTTGGCGTTTCTTTAAAACATCCCTGAAATGGGACACCACATCGTTATTATACATGTTGCCAGCACGGCCTGCAACTGCTTTGTTAGGGTGATATTCATCCATAAAGCCTTGCACATCAGTCCATTGTGCAATGATCTCCTTCAGTTCTACCATATTTCTGACATTCTTTACCACAGGGCTGGCACTAGGAGCTTTTTTTTGACCCATGGTGGCTTATTTAGCAGTTGCAGGCACTAAAAACAGTGGAAAAATGACAAAATGTATGGTATGAATGTGTGGGTGGCGGCGGTGGCGCTCACTCGCTGGTAAAGAATGGCACACTGCTGTCCCAGGGCATGTGTACGCATCCAAGACGAATAGTGTATTCTGAGCGGATCGTCGTAAACTGAGCCAATATTTATACGGAATAATGTATCGCTAATTTAATTCATCAGCTTCGAGAGCTCGTAAAAGTTGTCGTAAGTAAACAAGTAGGTAAGTGAGGAGAGGCTGTAATATATCAACATCATAATTTATTATTTGTAGTAATGCAATTTATTAAATCAGATCAAATAAATCAAATCAATTACATATTTGTGTTGCAATAACAGTTTATATGGTCATTAGATGAGTTACAAGGAGTACAAGAGAATGGATTACTTTATTTGGTAATTCTATAGAAACAAAGATTAGGTTGCATTAATTATAACAGGTTTATACATTTATGAGATACAAGTTTCAACATTTGCACTAGATTAAGTTTGAGAAATTATTATTCATTGAGCAATAATGTAAGGGGTTTTGAGGCTAAGGGAGTAACACAGTGAATAATGTTATTTTGAGGCAGTGGAAAGTGATTTATTAACTTTGTAGGTAATGTTAAGTATTGTGTACAGTAGAACGTCATTTAGCACGAGATTATGTTGCACGTTACCGGTATTGCACGATTTAAGATTTGCGACACATTATCATCTTACACGACGTAATGATGATATTACACGGTTCGGCAGGAGGGAAAAATTTTGAGCGCATGGTTATTTACTGCCTAAGAATCCTCATGCTTTGAGGAAAAGGGAATTTGTTGTTTTTCCTTCCTGCAAACTAAGTTTATTCAGATACACGGGGCCAGGAGCTGAGTCTCGACCCCTGCAACCACAATTAGGTGAGTACAGTTACATACATTATCATACATAGCAGCATATGTGTAGAGAACCTAGGATAACCCAAGTCAGTCAATGGAAATACTGTCACTCTGACTTTTTTGGGTTATCCTAGGTTCTCTACACATATGCTGCTATGTATGATAATCTTCGTAACTGTATCTGTGTATACCTGAATAAACTTACTTACAGTTTTTTTTTTATTATTATTTTATTAACACATCGGCCGATTCCCACCAAGGCAGGGTGGCCCGAAAAAGAAAAACTTTCATCATCATTCACTCCATCACTGTCTTGCCAGAAGGGTGCTTTACACTACAGTTATAAAACTGCAACATTAACACCCCTCCTTCAGAGTGCCGGCACTGTACTTCCCATCTCCAGAACTCAAGTCCGGCCTGCCGGTTTCCCTGAATCCCTTCATAAATGTTACTTTGCTCACACTCCAACAGCACGTCAAGTATTAAAAACCATATGCCTCCATTCACTCCTATCAAATACGCTCACACATGCTTGCTGGAAGTCCAAGCCCTCGCACACAAAACTTCCTTTACCCCTCCCTCCAACCTTTCCTAGGCCGACCCCACCCCGCCTTCCCTCCACTACAGATTTATACACTCTCAAGTCACTCTGTCTCGTTCCATTCTCTCTACATGTCCAAACCACCTCAACAACCCTCCTCAGCTCTCTGGACAATCGTTTGGTAATCCCGCACCTCCTCCTAATTTCCAAACTCCGAATTCTCTCGCATTATATTCACACCACACATTGACCTCAGACATGACATCTCCACTGCCTCCAGCCTTCTCCTCATTGCAACATTCATCACCCATGCTTCACACCCATATAAGAGCGTTGGTATAACTATACTCTCATACATTCCCTTTACTTCCATGGACAAGGTTCTTTGTCTCCACAGACTCCGAGTGCTCCACTCACCCTTTTCCCTCATCAATTCTATGATTCACCTCATCCTTCATAGACCCATCCGCCGACATGTCCACTCCCAAATATCTGAATACATTCACCTCCTCCATACTCTCTCCTCCAATCTGATATCCAATCTTTCGTCACCTATTTTTTTTGTTATCCTCATCACCTTACTCTTTCCTATATTCACTTTCAATTTTCTTATTTTACACACCCTACCAAATTCATCCACCAACCTCTGCAGCTTCTCTTCAGAATCTCCCAAAAGCACAGTGTCATCAGCAAAAAGCAACTGTGACAACTCCCACTTTGTATTTGCTTCTTTATCTTTTAGCCCAACACCTCTTGCCAAGACCCTCGCATTCACTTCTCTTACAACCCCATCTATAAATATATTGAACAACCACGGTGACATCACACATCCTTGTCTAAGGCCCACTTTACTGGGAAATAGTCCCTTCCCTCCTACACACACTAACCTGAGCCTCACTATCCTCATAAAACTCTTCACTGCTTTCAGTAACCTTCCTCCTATTCCATACACCTGCAACATCTGCCACATTGCCCCCTATCTACCCTATCATACGCCTTTTCCAAATCCATAAATGCCACAAAAACATCTTTACCCTTATTCAAATACTGTTCACCTATATGTTTCACTGTAAACACTTGGTCTACCACCCCTACCTTTCCTAAAGCCCCTTGTTCATCTGCTATCCTGCTTTCTGTTTTACTCTTAATTCTTTCAATAATAACTCTACCATACACTTTACCAGGTACACTCAACAGACTTATTCCCCTATAATTTTTGCACTCTCTTTGTCCCCTTTGCCTTTATACAAAGGAACAATACACGCTCTCTGCCAATCCCTAGGTACCTTACCCTCTTCCATACATTTATTAAATAATAGCACCAACCACTCCAAAATTATATCCCCACCTGCTTTTAACATTTCTATCTTTATCCCATCAATCCCAGCTGCCTTACCCCTTCATTCTACCCACTGCCTCACGAACTTCCCCTACACCCACAACTGGCTCTTCCACACTCCTACAAGATGTTATTCCTCCTTGCCCTACACACGAAATCACAGCTTCCCTGTCTTCATCAACATTTAACAAATCCTCAAAATATTCTCTCCATCTTCCCGATACCTCTAACTCTCCATTTAATAACTCTCCTCTCCTATTTTTAACTGTCAAATCCATTTGTTCTCTAGGCTTCCTCAACTTATTAATCTCATTCCAAAACTTTTTCTTATTTTCAACAAAATTTGCTGATAACATCTCACCCACTCTCTCATCTGCTCTCTTTTACATTGCTTCACCACTCTTTAACCTCTCTTTTTCTCTCCATATACTCTTCCCTCCTTGCATCACTTCTACTTTGTAAAAACCTCTCATATGCTAACTTTTTCTCCCTTACTACTCTCTTTACATCATCATTCCACCAATCGCTCCTCTTCCCTCCCGCACCCACTCGCCTGTAACCACAAACTTCTGCTGAACACTCTAACACTACATTTTTAAATCTACCCCATACATTTTCGACCCCATTGCCTACACTCTCACTAGCCCATCTATCCTCCAATAGTTGTTTATATCTTACCCTAACTGCCTCCTCTTTTAGTTTATAAACCTTCACCTCTCTTTTACTTACTGATTCTATTTTCCTTGTATCCCATCTACCTTTACTCCCACTGTAGCTATAACTAAAAAGTGATCTGATATATCTGTAGCCCCTCTATAAACATGTACATCCTGAAGTCTACTCAACAGTCTTTTATCTACCAATACATAGTCCAACAAACTACTGTCATTACGCCCTACATCATATCTTGTATACTTATTTATCCTCTTTTCTTAAAATATGTATTACCTATAACTAAACCCCTTTCTATACAAAGTTCAATCAAAGGGCTCCCATTATCATTTACACCTGGCACCCCAAACTTACCTACTACACCTCTCTGCATGTTTCTCCCACTTTAGCATTTAGGTCCCTACCACAATTACTCTCTCATTTGGTTCAAAAGTTCCTATACATTCGCTTAACATCTCCCAAAATCTCTCTCTCTCCTCTACACTCCTCTCTTCTCCAGGTGCATACACGCTTATTATGACCCACTTTTCGCATCCGACCCTTATTTTAATCCACATAATCCTTGAATTTACACATTTATATTCCCTCTTTTCCTTCCATAACTGATCCTTCAACATTATTGCTACCCCTTCCTTAGCTCTAACTCTCTCAGATACTCCTGACTTAATCCCATTTATTTCTCCCCACTGAAACTCGCCTACCCCTTCAGCTTTGTTTCGCTTAGGGCCAGGACATCCAACTTCTTTTTATTCATAACATCGGCAATCATCTCTTTCTTATCATCCGCACTACATCCACGCACATTCAGACAACCCAATTTTATAAAGTTTTTCTTCTTCTCGTTTTTAGTAGATTTGTACAGGAGAAGGGTTACTAGCCCATTGCTCCCGGCATCTTAGTCGCCTCATACGACACGCATGGCTTACGGAGGAAAGATTCTTTTCCACTTCCCATGGACAATAGAGAAAATAAAAAGAACAAGAGCTATTAAGAAAAAGAAGAAAAACCTAGATGTGTGTATGTATATATATGCATGTGTATGCCAGTGTAGTGTGACCTAAAGTGTAAGTAGAAGTAGCTAGATATACCTGTTATCCAGCGTGTTTATGAGACAGAAAAAAGACACCAGCAATCCTACCATCATGTAAAACAGTTTCAGGTTTCTGTTTCACAGTCACCTGGCAGGACGGTAGTACCTCCCTGGGTGGTTGCTGTCTACCAACCTACTACCTTACAGTTTGTGGGAAGGAAAAACAAATAACCATTCTCACAAGCAGTCTTGTTACTACTACTGTTGTTGTGGTTCAGCAGACACCACCCGCCTTACCCACCCACCACGGACCCCACCATCCCAGCATTCGTACGTATTTCATACGCGTCAAGAAGTCCTGGCTACAAGCCAGCTGTGTTTGTGAAGAATAAAATAAGAGTGAATTGTGTTTTGATCTTGAATTAACGAAGAAAACAAAGATATTAGACAAGACATAACCCGTGGCCGTAATGAAGTGTTACTTTGTACACATAAAAAGATGTAAACAAGTTTGTGTGACTGACTGACTGACTGACTTGACTGACTGACTTGACTGACTGACTTGACTGACTGAATGACTGACTGACTGACTGACTGAATGACTGACTGACTGAATGAATGACTTTGACTGACTGACTGACTGACTGAATGACTTGACTGACTGACTGAATGACTTGACTGACTTACTGAATGACTTGACTGACTTACTGAATGACTTGACTGACATACTGAATGACTTGACTGACTTACTGAATGACTTGACTGACTTACTGAATGGCTTGACTGACTTACTGAATGGCTTGACTGACTTACTGAATAGCTTGACTGACTTACTGAATGGCTTGACTGACTTACTGAATGGCTTGACTGACTTACTGAATGGCTTGACTGACTTACTGAATGGCTTGACTGACTTACTGAATGGCTTGACTGACTTACTGAATGGCTTGACTTACTGAATGGCTTGACTGACTTAAAGTTAGACACTCAGTTCAACCATCGACTTCAGTTCAAGAACTTCTACTATCCACCTCAGCCCAGTAGGGCCACAGCATAACTCTCCACTCTCTTCACAATCATCCACAAACACCAGCACCCACAATTTAAGGTAAATACTATTATTTCTATTACATTTGTAGTCTTAAGCAGTAAAAACAACATAATACATCACGATAATGAACTACAATTACATATTCACTTTTATTTTTGTAAGATCTGTTGGTCTAAAAAAAACTTGTTTGGCTTTTTGGGGACTCCCAGGAACATAACCCTATTTTTCCCATAAGTTCTTTTAATTATTTAACACAAAATTATCTAACACGACTTTTTCAGGAATGTAACTATCGTGTTAAATGACGTTCTACTGTGTTTAGTTTTGAGTGATTAGGTGTTTTTTTAGCAGAGTTTTGAACTGATGTACAGACAGGGTTTCTTTGGTAATCATAGGTAATGAATTCCAAATTTTTGGGCCTTTAACCCTTTGACTGTTTCGGTCGTATATATACGTCTTACGAGCCACTGTTTCGGACGTATCTATACGCCTAAATTCTAGCGGCCTCAAATCAAGCAGGAGAAAGCTGGTAGGCCTACATGTGAGAGAATGGGTCTGTGTGGTCAGTGTGTGCAGTATAAAAAAAATCGGGCAGCCAGTGGTGCATTGTGGGAATGCCATTTCAGTAGTACTTGTTCAGTATGCCTAGTGGTAAGAATTATTTGACTCCTTGGCACATCTGAGACTGTTCTCTTCCTCAATGATAGCTCTAACACAGATGGAAGTGTCTCTGAAGATAAATTTCATGGTTTTGAGGAGTTTGTGACCGAAAGAAATGCCCAGGATACTAGAAGGAAGGAAGAAAGAAAGAAAGTAAGGAAGGAAGAGATGAGAGGAAGGAAGGAAGGAAGGAAAGAAAGAAGAGATGAGAGGAAGGAAGGAAAGAAGAAGGAAGGAGGAAAGGAAGAAGGAAGGAATTAAGAAAGAAAGAAAAAGAGAGAAAGGAAGGAAGGAAGAGATGAGAGGAAGGAAGGAACAAAAGAAGTAAGAAAGGAAGGAAGAAATGAAGGAAGGAATGATGGAAGAAAGGAAGGCAGGAAGGAAGAGTTGAGAGGAAGGAAGGAAATATGTAAGAAAGGAAGGCAGGAAGGAAGAGTTGAGAGGAAGGAAGGAAGGAAATATGTAAGAAAGGAAGGCATAAAGGAAGGAATGAAGGAAGAAAGGAAGGAATGAAGGAAGAAAGGAAGGTAGGTATGAAGGAAAGGAAGGAGGTTGTGGAGAAGAAGATATAAGTAAGTAAGTTTATTCAGGTATACACAAATACATTTACATACATTATCATACATAGCAGCATATGTGTAGAGAACCTAGGATAACCCAAAAAAGTCAGACAGAGTGACTTGTTTCCATTGGGGTCCTTTTTATACCTTAATATTTTACAGTGTAGTATATATATGTTATTATATTATAAAGGATATATGTATACTAGGAATAAGGTAAAAAGAGTTATTTACATATGTGTGTTAGCTAAAAAATAAAAAATCATTCTCCTCCCTTTCTGTCGCTACATTCATTAGGTACCTTTTGGTTCTTTTCTTGAACTGGCTCATGCTATGACTGGCTTTGACATGTGCAGGCAGTCTGTTCCATTCCTTTATTGCTGTACAATAGAAGGTGTTTGAAGCCTGGCCACTGACTGTGGGAACTACAAAGTTGTGCTCTCTCCCCCTAGTACTATGACTGCTTTGGTTCCCAGCCTTGACAAAATTGGCAGCAAGATATTCTGGACACTGTTTGTGAGCAATTTTATAAACTCTGTCTTCAATATTCAGCATATCCAATTGTTGTAATTCATCCTGGCCTACATGCTCTCTTGGACCCAGGTCCAGGATGAATCTTACCATTTTGTTCTGGGTGATTTGCAGCTTATCTTTTTTTTTTTTTGTCAAGGCAGAGTACCATGAAGAGCAAGCGTAGTCCATATGACATTGTATAAGGGCTAGACATAGGGTCCTGCGAGCCTCAGTAGGTAGACACTGTGCTTGTCTGTAGAGGAACTTCAGTCTAGCATTCGCTTTGTTTACTACACTGTTCTCTATCAATTGTCCTGACATGCATGGGTCAAAAGGGATTCCCAGATATTTTACTGAGGAAACTGAAGTGATGGATTCCCATTACACTGGGCATTAAAATTATTTACCCTGCTCAGTTTATATTTCGTGCCAAAGAGTATGGCTTGTTTTCCTAGATGTAACAATAGTTTGTTGTCTACTAACC